>WOFM01000172.1:0-82482 GCA_011428145.1 Ericerus pela
AACACTGTTTTGTTATTATTTGTAATCTGTGATATTTGTGTTTGTAACTCAACTGTGATTATATGTTTTGTATGCCTTCTCGTCGCTCATCAACCGTCGGTGATATAACATGTCCGCTGATATTATGTGGAATAAAGTTCGTGAAATAGTGAATTATTAATGTCTTTATTTATGTGTTTGTAATGTGTGTATCTGGTCATTGTTCAATCTCTTCGTTAGTTTAGGTTTCGTCGTCGCATTTCGTGTAGTTCGATCCATTGGCTGTTCCAATTTTCTCACAGTTGTACATACTGATAATTGATATGTGAAAACACTGACTTGCACAGATCGAATCTTAATATTCGAATATAAAATGTTATGTTAATTTATTAGTCACTGAATAAACTGTTTGATGAAAGTTGTCTGTTTGTGTCGTTTCTTTTTTTTATCTTTATCCATTTCTCAACACATCAAAGCAAGAAAGCACGTGAACACCAATAGGGATACATTTTAGGACTAGTTTAACCTTAGTTTTACCCCTGGAGGTCTACACAAGTTCAAGCTTATTTGGCAAAATTTGTTGAGAGTGGGTTGAAGACCAAGTGTTAGCATGTTTTAATTTTTTACATCTTCGCAGTTTACTCAAAAACTTAATTTTAAACTTTCAATTTTAATTTCTAAAAAACTTATTTCATAAGTCTCTTTTTTTTGTCAGTGTCAGGGAAACAAATTTGTTTCAAAATGGATCATACCAGTGCTCTTTATCCTAATGATGCGCCATTTATGCCAACTCTGTCTGAATTAAGGCAAGTTTTGTGGTTCCGGGTAATGGAATGGTGGAAATAACTGAGACCTTTATGCTCAGGCTACTTTGCCTTATCTGCATTGCTAGTCTCCTCACTATTCTTGTCTTTTTCTGAAGCTGAAGAGCTTTGGAATATATTTAAAGCTCTGCAATCATTTGTTTCAGCTGAATAAGGACCATTCAGCATAGATGCCAACCTGAAAGCATTTCCTTAAGATTCCCTGAATACATCCTTTGGGTCTTGGAATCATGTCATACCACAAAGTTTCTACGAGCATTGTCTTCAGTCGATGGTGCACTTGACATCGCAATTTATCTTTCTGTTTCCAGAAGCTAGTATATAGTGATGGGAAGGTTCTGTCATCTGTTATTCATCACTAGACATTAATCCAGCTGATGGGACAGGTTATACTGTGTGATTGAATGTCCTAACTGCTGTAATCTACTTGATGCAACCTCTTAATGTTGGGGCAATTGTTTGGGTTAGCACCACAGATCCTACTTAAGCCAACTCTATAATGGATTGCACTGAATTTCAAACTCTGAGAGTACATTATGCGTTTTTACCATAAGAAGATTGTCATGAAGGACAAGCCAAACCATATTGAGCTGGTGCAAGTGTTAGACAATTCTGCAAAAAGTCATTGTCCCACGATCGATATATTCCACATGGATCAAGGCTAAGGGCTGATGCTCCCACTGGGCTTAGCAGATTGCTGGTGTCTAATAAGAGGATGTTTCTCGTGCCTAATCATGATTGCTTTTATCAATGATCATTGTCTCCAGGTGAACCTGAGATTATGGTCGATGAGGGGAAGCATCAAAATCCAATCAAAGCGACTGAAGTGGCTGTGATGTGTGACAGTTGGTAATGGTGAGTTCAATTAAACTGTACTAAATTTTTAAAGGTCGTATGTTAAATGTGAGTGATACTTACAAAAATTTTTCTTATTCCAATACAACTTAACGATAATTACTTGAAATTAGTTCACTAGGGTAATAATATATAGTAGGAGAGGGTGATTTGGAAAATCTTTTTATATATTCCTCCAAACTTAACTCTTTTGGATTTTTCTGGTATATATTATTTACAATAAACTATTCTTGAGGGTGACTCGAGGTGGGGAAATGTAGAGACATAGACTGTCTTATACCTCTTCCCTCTTCACACCTAAGAGTATGACCAAATATTTTACATTCCTCATTATACTCTTTTTTGTAATGAGTCAAATTTTACATAATGTAAGTTTGCGTCATTAGGGATCAATTAATTCAAAGCTTTTTCTCCATTTTAAAGAATCTTTCCCTCCTTGAAAAGCTTTGTCAGTAAAAGTTACCTTTTTATTAGTCTTTTTCTTTTTACCGGCTTTGCGAGAATATCTTTACATGGTCTACCTCATGTTCGTTTGCTAATGATTTTAATTATGTCACTCGATTCTGTTTCTTTAGAAATTTTCTCTTTCTTAGGTCTACCTCTTTTTTTCTTAGGATTATGTTTTTTCTTTCTATCTTTGCTAATTTTGTCATCAGAGTGAGCTGTGTAAGGTGAAAGTCTCCTTACATGAACAGTAGTATCCATTATATAACTGTCTTCTGAAATAATGCGAATTATGTAGTTCAAATTTCAGATTTTTCAAACTATTTGATAGGGTCCTGAAAATGTTGGTTTCCCTTTTCCATAATTTACAGGTGCTCTTTGTAAAACTAAATTATTCACTTCGTATTTAACTTCTTTTCACCTTTTATTATATTTTTCTGAATATTTTCCACATTGCGTTTATCTAGAATCAGTATCAGTGCATGTATTTTATTTGTTTTGTTTATCTGTTCTTCTCTCGTTTTTGTAATAAGTGATACAGAAGTTTTAAATTTATTGGTGGTTCTCTTTTATAATTGTGCGTTGAATAAAATGGTTCATGATTATTCAGATCTTTGATGAGGGTCATATTGTAGGTCAATGCCACATTATGCACTTGGTTTGGCAACTGTTTGTTATCTTTATTTTGATATTTAAATAACATTTTTTTAATAATACCATTCATTTTTTCTACTTGCCCTTGCATTTGTGGTGAATAGGATGTTGAGTAGAAAACTTTTATTTCTTGATTGGTGCCAAGTTTTCAAACATATTTGTTTGCAAAATGTGTTTCAGTATCACATGTTATTTTACTTGGTTTATCATAATGATGTAAGATTTATTTCAAAAATTTTATCACAGCATGTGCATTAGGTTGTTTTACTGCTTTCATCCAGCAATACTTTGTTGCTTTATTAATACCAACTATTACATATTTTTTTCGTGTTTGGTGTTGAATTTTCCAATAAAGTCGATTTGAATGAGAGGTAGTGGTTTACATTCCTCAGGATTCATCAGCTTTAAGTACCCTAACCGTGTTTTTTATTCTTGATTTTATTAATCTGACACTGGTGATATGAACATATGTGCTTCAACACTATTTTAGGCATTTGTCCAAAGTTGTATCGAGCACACGTTCTGTCAAGAGTTTTTCAAATGCGAAAATGTCCTCCCCAATTTCAGTTCTCATGACATATATTTAGTACTTGAGGTATAAGGAAGTTCAAAATTACTGTTACTACAAAATAGTATGTAGAATGATCATCTCTTTGCTATAATATTCCATTTTTATCTAGGAAAAATGGTTTTAGTTTTTGCGATCTTTTGTTTTTTATGCTTTTATGTAATTCTTTTTCATTGTCACCTTCTAAAATTTTAATTATTATTCCCCAATGTTCGTCTTTGCATTGTAAATCCCATAAATTGGATAGCTGGAGGTTCAATGCTTTCAGCTTCAGAATCTTCTGAAATTTCAGAAAGTTGAGAATTTGTTAATGTGTTGGAAATTCTGGATTTTTCCAAGTGTTTGGATAATATAGAACTTCAGTCATCTTCTGAATTCTCACTTTTGAGACCTGAGTCTTCTTCTTTTCTTTGTTTCATACTGCAGGTGATTGCTTTTACTTTTTTCTTTGATATTTCTTCATTTGGTATATCTGGAGTTGCTTCGGGTATTATGAATTGACCATCTTTAAATTCTGCAAAACTACTTTCTCTTCTGTGTCAAGTCGTGATAAATAATAAGCAATTTTGTTATTTTCCCCTTTAATATGTTTAATTTCAAACATAAACTTGCCTAATTTTGTAATTAATCTGCTTAATCTGGCATTTGTTTTTTTCATTTGTTTTTGGTATGTTAATGGTTTGTGATCTGTGAAGATGTTGAATTCTTTATATATTAAAAATTCTCAAATATACTCACAGGTTTCAATGATTACCAACATTTCTAAATCAAACTAGCATAGGTACAGTTGATTTTTATGTTTTTTTGAGGAACTGAATTTTAATTTTATATTAAATTTTTCATGATATTCATTGTTGTTGTTCCGTTGTATTTAGGCAGACGAACATATTCGCTGACCTAAATACTCCGCAACAATTAACGGCGAATATTTCTTCTAAATATTCACCGTTACCTCCGTTAGTAACCCAATTAATAAGGTTAACAGTTATGCAGACGTTCAACTAATCAGCATAACTGTCAGCATTATTTTGGAATGTATCAGAGGTACCTTTTGTGAAATGTAAACAATTATCGGCCCAAAAAGAAGTCACTTAATAAATCAATTTATACCAATACTTCACTTGCCTTTCTGAAGAGCTTCAGAGTAGTTCTACTATCTTTGAACTCTTAGTCTGTCGGTGTTCCTACACACCACAAGTTAGTCGTCCACCCTATGATGTGGTGAGGCAATATTAGGTTTAATATTAACATATAGAATTGTTACGTACACGTATCTGCGAAGTAAGCGAGGTTATTAAGTATAAGTATTTTATTATGACGAAGTGATTACTGAAATGTATTGTGACGTTTAATATCAAATTAAATATTGTTCTGTTAAAGCTCGTATTTATTTTGTGTGTTTGTTAATAAATATCTGAGATAACAAACACAACAGTTGTCTTTTTGCAACAAATGAGTGATACTTTAAAACAAAACATGTAATGCATCATTAGCTGCAACCCATGATGTGATGATGGTGGAATGTGCTGACTCAGAGAAATGTGGTTTGGTAGGAGGAGAGATTGCAATTAGTTTTTCATCAAAAGAGTAAACTTTGGTTTGACTATGACGCATGCCAATAGGGTACGATTCTTCTTTATGTAATTGTAATTATTATTGGGGGGGGGGGCAATTCTGTATTTCAATTGTGTATAACGATGGTTACAAAGGATCAAAGGATCGTACCTGTTGTTCATATTTATGAAGTATGATGAAGGTGTTTGGATTATCGGGAAGGCATTTGGTGGTGGGTTGTCATGTATTTAGATGAAAATGGTAGATGATGGGTCAGCTATCGATCTGATAATAGGATTGTCAATGATAGCTGTACCAACTGCATTGGCTTGTGTATCTGTGTAGATACAGGCCAACTTTATGTGATTGATTAATACATGTCTGTGGCATCCATGTATGTTGATTTCAAACCATTTTCCCATCAAACTTGGAACATGGTATGGTTTAAAATATGAGGGGTCAAATGCCTTAAGGTGTATCCACAAGCAGGGTATCAATTTGTCACACTCGACACTACATCAGGCTGAAGATGCTAATTCATCACAGTCCTTCTCTGAATGTGGAACCTCATCTAATGATAATTTTTGATTTATATATGTGATTGTTTTGGAGATTATGAGAGGTAAAAATTAATTTTCAAGTATTTTTTTTTTACAAATTTATTTTATTACATGTGTACTTATTGCAACGGCCAAAAGAGGTGGTAATGTACCTAATTAAGACCACTTTCGGGAGTACACCATACACGAAATATCACATACTTAAAAAGCAGTAATACTTCTAAAATAATTTCAAGTTTATCATCCACACACTATCGTGGACCTTAACATTAATTAGAGACTCAATAATATTTCAAATACATGAGTGAGTTTACACATTTAATAAAATAATAATTTGTACATCACAGTACATACATATACGTTAATATTTATACATATACAATCACAATTCAACAAGCAAGACTATCTGTTCACCAGAGACTTCTACAAGAGAGGTTCCAGGTACTTAGAAGTAGCTGTCGAAGAATTGACTCACTGTACTACTGAATCGAGGGATTATATACTCGTTCAGGGTATGAAAACGTACGTGTTGGATAGGTAAAGTGAAGTAGGGTGTTGTTATTATAGGGTTGTGCTGACTCGTCGAGTACTCGAGGGACAGGTACAACTAGGTCATAAATATACAGAAAGTATATCTGTATACATAATATTAAATACGGGTAATTTAGTGGTTGTTTACAAAGAGTTATAGGATGATAATTGTTGATAAATATCTACGTTTTTGGTATTTGAAAATGAGTGAACGAATATGTTCGTCATTTCTAAAAATGGACGGAAATATACGTTACACTTATATTATTTGAATTTTCTTCTTAAGAAATAAAAAGTGTAATGCCCCCTAATTTCTGCTAGTTTTTTGTTTATTCATATAGTTATATAAATAATTCATGCCTACTTTTTGGATTTTCAATTTATAAATTTAATTTTCATTTTTTGTGAACCACACGTATTATATGACAAAAATAATTTTTGTCAAAGTTTAGTTTCTTTAAATGTATACATATAAACATTACAACCAACGTTTTGGATAATTATAATTAAGATAAGCCTATACAGGTATAATCACCCCAATGTGACCAACATTGCCAAGGTTGCCAAGAATGCAACAGCGTTATGATATACATTTTTTATGATATATGTAGCAAATAATTATGCTCCGTGAGTAAGTAGAATATATGTTTTATATATTACAATAGAAATTATGTAACTGCATATATTTTCACATATATTGTATTAATGTACCCAAAGTGAATATCTCCTGACCAAGTAACTGATATACCACTGGCTTTTGTAATGTAAATATATGTATACATCAAATATGGTGGAATCATTTTGGTTCCTAGTATATGATCCTATATATGAATATAAGTATGTACAGTCTGCACAAGGCCGAGCTGTACAAGCTCAGAGCCCCACGCCACTGCTCCAGGAGCAGGCCGGTACTGTCAAAGTGGCACACCTCGACCCCTGGCAGTAGACCCCACCCTCTGCGTCAGCGTCGATCGCCGTTGCGGTACTCGAGAAGGAGTATGGCGTGTACCCTCTTGTGCAGGTCCGACAGAGATAAGCGTCACAGGTGACGCCGATACTTGATCGGACATAGAGGTTACAGGCGATGTCTGCTTCACCGGTGGAAAGGTGGCAGTAGCCATGGAGGAAGGAGACGGGGCGATGTCAGCTGGTGACGTCGGGGAAGAAAAGGTAGGAGAGGGGGAGCGATGGTCGTCTACACAAGGAGATGACAGTTCATCGCCGTTACCACCCTCAGTTAATGGGGGGTAGCCCTTAAAAGGGCTGTTTCTTCATCTTCGGATAGAACCGGAATGCTGGGAGAAAGGCGCTCTTGGGACATTTCACCAGTCTATTACGCTCCGTGAAATATGATTAAAAGCGCCTGTTGTGTAGCATTTAATGAAGTGTATATAACAGCCAAGCACGTCAAGAGAAGAGTGAGTGTCTAAAACACGAATTTCACTCGTTTTCTTGACCGTAACCGCCGTTTATTTTCGTCTCGTAAGCACGAACAAAGGTGCGGTTGCGGCAGCTGTTGTTGCACATTATTACAAGTTCGTTTTGTAGGCGGGACCTGTTCGTCTTCCGAGGAGGAAGACGCGTCGTATTTATGCGACTGGGTGGCGCCACGAAACAATTTTCGTAATACGTCGTCATCTATAACACTTGACTTGTTGTCAGTTGCGTGAGCCGACTCGGACGAGTGCGGGAGAGGAAGGGGAATTGCAATCGGTTCGTTGTTGAGCATAGCGTCAGCTGTTCGACTAGAAGACTGACCGATGGGGTGCGATTGGGTATTTTCCTTCGATAACGCTTCGGGAGGCGATTCTTTATTTTGATCGTGTGTAATTACGATCGGGGAAGAATCGAGCGTGTCGTCTATGTGTGAAGACGACGTCGAAGGTTGGGGTGAGTCGTCGTTTTTAGGTAAGACGACCTCAGATGACAAGTCGACTGTCGGTCCCGAAGGATCATCGACGGAAGTTGAGTCATCTGGGTCGGCTTCTATGTCTGTGTAGACATAGGCCGACTTTAGGCGATCGATTGATACGCGTGTGTGTCGTCCTTGTATGTCGATCTCGAACCATTTATCCGTATGGTTGAGGACTTTGTACGGTCCAGAGTACGGTGGGTCGAGTGCCTTACAAGGTGTATCGACGCGTAGCCATACGTTTTGGGCTGATTTCAGATCAGCGGGGACGTATGAGGGGGAATCGAATCCATCAATGTACCGTTGGAAGGTTTGGGCGGCGTTTTGAAGTCCGAAGGGCATGTAGGGAAATTCGTAGAGACCGAAGGGGGTTATGACGGCTGTTTTAGGGATGTGTTCTTCGGTCATTGGGACTTGGTTAAACGCCCGCACGAGATCTAATTTGGTGAATAATTTGGCACCAGCTAATCTGGTGTGGAAATCCATAATATTCGGAACAGGGTACTTGTCGGGGATAGTTCGTGCGTTGAGTGCTCTGTAGTCACCAAGCATGCGCCATGTTTTGTCGGGCTTCATGTGCATCTGCAAGGGGGATGACCAGGCACTTTTGGAGGGTCGGCAGTCACCACGTTTGAGCATGGTTTGGAAGGAAAGGCGGGCTGCCTTTAGCTTCTCGGGATGTAGACGACGGGCACGGCAAAACACCGGTCTACCTACAGTTTCGATATCGTGGGTGACTTCGGTAGGGGAAATCCTCGGGCGTAAGCCTTCTTTACCGGTTACGCCGGGAAATTTGTCGAGGATTTTTTGGAATCGACTATTTGAGTGGGCGATGGTAAGGCAAATCTCCGGGGGATAGTCGATGGGGCGAGATTTACCTACAATGGCAAGTCCTGTGGTCTTATCAAGGAGGTGCCCTTTGCTGACATCGGGAAGCAGTTGGTAATGGCTAAGGAAGTCTGCTCCGATGATGGGATCAGCGATATCGGCGATGATGAAGGCCCACTTGAATTTGCAGCGAAGGCCAAAATCTACCTGCACCAGCTTAACTCCGTAAGTACTAATTGGAGTTTGGTTCGCAGCGTAGATTTGGAGCTTAGCGTTGCATTTCCGGTCTTCAGTGGTTGGAGGTATAGTCGATATCTCCACGCCAGTGTCAACCAGGAAGTGATGCTCGCTAAGCAGATCTTCCACAAATAGACAGACTGAGTTGAAAACGAGTGGGAGTGCCGTCTTGACTGACTCGTTTACTCGTTTCCCAAATGGGTAGGGGATTTGGAATCATGGCGGTCGCGATTTTGGGGTTTGTCCCACCATGAACATGGAGGGTCAGAGCAGTTGCGCGATTTCCTCCCAAACTGTTGGTGATACCAACAGTAGCCATCACGGGAACGGGAGGGAGAGCGGGTATTTACCGGTCTCTTGCTATTGATGACTTGTAGCGTCGTCTGTGGTTTCGAACAACCGGAGCTAGAGTCACGAGAGCGCGATCTGTCTCTGGACCTGGTATCGCGTGAATGCGAACGCCTATGTTCGGGGAATGGGGCGGGGTTTTTTGGGGGGTCGATAGAACTCACCTGTTTTCCAGCCAAGAGCTGTTGAAGCAGCTGGGTAATGGTAGCTAGTTCCGAGGAATTAGCCATTGGTGCTGTCGATGGGGGTGCCGCGGGAGTTGCGATAGCGGAGATGGTGCTGGTTGCAGGGGATGTCGACGGAAAGGTTTGCTCGAGAGCTATTGCCTCATCAGCTTCGAGCACTGCCTGTCGAGAGGTTGCGGGCTTTGTCATGGCCAATGTTTGGCAGATATTGACCGGGAGGGATTGGAAAAGAAGGTTACGGAGGACATCGTCATTCACTCTTCCTTCGTTTAGGGTAACGAGGCAGCGATGGTATGCCAAGGGCCTCTCGGAAGGTTGACGATGGGTGTTTTCCAACAGAGTTCTTATCCGGGTGTAGGAGGAAGGTGAAAACTCCTGTTGGATCTGATTTTGGAGGTTTGACCAAGTGTGCAGCGAGTCGTCGGAACTGTAGAGTAGTTCTGACACAGCATTGGCTACCTGGGTCGGCAAGTGGCCGGAGATCGCCAGGTAGAGCTGAGACTCGCTGGTATTGCCACTGGCGCGAGCAAGATTCTCGATCTGCTGCAGCCAGAGATGCACATTCTCGGTGTTGAACGGGGGAAGGCCTGTTAATAAACGTGGTGGGTGGGCTTGTAAGGAGGGTGAGACGGTAGTCACGGCGGAATTTGCTTCCTGCCGGTGCAATTGCCGATTGAGGATGGGCGACAGCCTCAGCGTGGAACTGTCAACTGGCTGGTGCTGGTTGACCGGAAGTTCCTTGCCCGGGAGGTAGTTGTCAAGGAACGGGCCGAAATTTACAAGCGTAGACGACTGCGGAATCGCCAAGTTCGTCGGTACAGTCGACGAACGCATGCTGACATGCGGTGTTGAGTGGATGGCAGACGTGGGGTTGGGCTGGTTCTCCGTCCTCCTGGGAGGATTGCTGACTGTGGCCTTCGCAGGCGTCAGCGGGAGAACCAGGTCGTCGAGGGACGACGGGGTTAATTTGGAGGCCATGGAGGTAATTGAAAACAGAGGCTAAGTTTACACTTTCCTCGTCGGCAGCTGATTGCCGACTGTTTGCTTCTCTTTGGGATGGCTGGTCGGTACTTGCGTACTGACGTCGAGCCTGGGAAGAGGAGAGGGAAAAGTGGAAGATTAGGGAGATGGAAAAGGAAGGAGAAGGAGAACCTTCTCCGTCAGCAGCTGAGTGCCGACTGATTTTTATGGACGTTGGTCGGTACTTAAGTACCGACGAGCAACGAGGGAAAGGGGAGGGAGAAGGAGAACCTTCTCCGTCGGCTGACGAGAGCCAACTGAGTTCCTTCTTCGGTTGTTGGCAGGTATGCTAACGTTTGAAGAAGGGGTGTGGTTAAGCCAATCAGCTGTTGAAAGCTGATTGGTTGTTGTTTCCAAGCAAGTTGGAAACGGTGGGGAAGGAGGTGACGGTTCCTTCCCTGTCGACGGTGAAACGTCGACAACAAAAATAAAATACTTACGTCGGAGGTCACCACTTGTGGGTGTGTGTGTACACATACACGACATCACACAAATACCAATCAGGTCGGTTGCGTGTATACGTAGTAGTATGTGTGCGGGCCGAGCCCAGTAAACAATTAAGCTGCATAGACGAAATATACAGCCGTGAGCACAAAAAGGTAGTTCGTGGGTTTTACCCCACTGGCCCGCTAGGTGGTCGACGAGTGTGTAGTACACACTCGTTCGTCATCGACCATCCGTCGCCACACATATGATCATTGTTTTATGTTTCAATATTTTCAAGATTAAAAAAACTAGTGATATTGTTTATATTATAATGATACTAACAAAAAATTGAACCCTACACGAAATAGAAAGGATTCAACTCAACACAAATTGGCAAATTTTAATAATCATACTGCAATTCCGCTATGCTTACGGCGGCCTGCTGAACCGCCAGGACAATAATTAAAACTCCTCACTCTATACAAAGTTTTAAAACCCTAGCTACCATGCTAGATGTTATTACAATATTTTCTAATTATAATATAATAGTAATTATTTAAAATATTTCCCACAAACATTTCTTTTAATTTGTTTTTCAACTTTTTCATTTTTTGAATTATTTAATTTTATTATATTAAATATAATTAATATTATTCACACATATATTACCAAAGTTATCTTTTATAAAAGAGATCACTACTATTTTAAATTGCGTAATCTTGACAGTTCCTCTAGTGAGTGTTTATCGTGAGGGTTGTTCAATAAACGTGGAACATGAAGATTAGACACTATTAATCCTTCCAAAGATTTAACTCTACTCAAGGCAATGTAGGCTTGACCTTTTGCAAATAGTTTAGAGCCCATATCTACTACTGCTGTATTTAACGTTACACCTTGCAGTTTATGTATTGTTACAGCCCAACATAATATAATGGGTAACATTTTTCTTTCTATTTTTCCATATCCGCAAAGCCCATCGTATGATGTTGTAAGAGGTTGGATTTCAACTGAATCAGCAATATCATCAAATTTTATTCCAATGGATACTGGAAGTTCTCCAGATTCTAATTGTTGATGCCTCAAAGCTGGCCATTTTATAGATAAAATAGTGCCCATTGACCCATTTACTAATCCTTTCTGAACATTTATATTGCGTCTTAACATAATTCTGGAACCAATTCCAATAGTTATGGATGTTACCATTCCTGCTGTCTTATTAGGATCTGGCGATATAAATTTAGATTCTGGTATTTGGCCATATGTTTTGTTTTCAATGGATTTATCAATTGCATGTACTACATATAAATTTGTTTTTAGTTTTAATTTATCCGACATTATTTTATTATATTCATCGACTTGTTTAATTATTGGGAAAATTCTGATTATGTCATCAAACTTTTCATCTATCTGAATACGACGACTATCCAATATTTCTAGTTGTTTGATGGTTAGAGACCCCACACATAAATTGTTCAATAAGTCAACAAATGTGGTATCATTTTCCTGTCTCATATTTACCACTAATTCGCAAAAGCTGAAGCATCTTCACAAATTAATTTCTCCATTAAATATTTCAGGCTGTCGATAGCAATGTGTGACTTTACTTCCTTTCATGATTGGAGGTAATTGCATTAAGTCACCAAAAAGTAAAATATTTACCCCTCCAAACAGTTTGTCATTTTGTTTCAATTCTTGCAAACGTAGGTGTACCATTCTTAGTACTATACATATAAGAAACCATTGATATTTCATCTATTATTAGCCAATCGATACGCTTCCATTTGCTCCTTTCCAATCGCAACCTATCCTCACTTAAGGGGCGTAATTCTCCTGGGCCACCTTTTTCAATTGGGAGACAAAATGTGGAATGCAGTGTATTACCATTGATTAATTTAGCTGCCACTCCTGTTGGTGCTGCAATGGCCACTGGTGACAAACCAGGTATCATTGTATAACTTAAACGGTGAATTTGTTCAACAATCAATTTCAAAGTAAATGTCTTTCCTCTACCAGCCCCCCCTGTGATGAATATTAAAATTTGATTGGTTTCGTTATTCATTAATTTTTTTAATATGAGAGAGAACAACTTCTTCTGTTCTACATTAAGGTTTTGAACCGCTTTGTTATAAGACTCATCAGACATTCGTAAGTCTTGCAATTCTTGCAAATCTTCTCCATAAACTTCATTATCATCATTTTGAATAACAACATCATTGTCTACTTATATTTCAAAATGTGGTTCTTTTTCCAAGTCTGTTGCAATATTTTCTGCCACAATTTGACGAATTGCATTGTTCAGTTCCAATTCGACGTTCATAAAATATTTGTTATTTAAATTCGAATTAATTGGACGAAGTAAATTTCGTTTGGCGAAGAATGCATCTTGCACAGATTCAAAATTTTCCAACAACTCGCTCTCATTGCGAAATGGTAAATGCGTTACAAGAAGGCTGTAGTAATAGTTTTCTGGATCAGTAGATGATGAGAAATATAGTGTTCTCAAAATAGCTGGTCTACTACGTTTTTTCATTCTACCTTTATTATTCAACAGTTTTATGAACTCTGAACGTTTTAGATGTTCTTCTTCCCCCATTTCTTCTACATCTATATCCATATCTTCTGCACACTTGTTGGGGCTAGTAGTGGATTCATAATTGACAGCAAACTCTCCTAAGCTTAGTTCATCTAAATAAAGTGGACGAGCTGCATATTTTTCAAAAATATTATCAAACACGTCTCCTCTGTCCAATCTGAGCATTCTAAATCATTGTTTGGGAATGCATGTGTTTACAAAGACACATTTTCTGGAGCTGTCTCTCAGTTTCAGGTGACATAAACGAAATGCACATTCGGATGCGGAAACTTGTCTATGGTTGAACATGGCCATGGAAACAGCAAACATTTGTTTTCAAAAATCCCCACCCAATGCATTAACTTTCTGTATAGCAGTTTGAATACTTTGTGCTATTGCTATTTGTTCACTTTTTGCAACATACTTTGAAATATAATATGCCACTCCCAAGGCATTTCCACATGGTTGTATATCTACATTAGCTTGCCAAACCATTAGAAAATCTTTGTTATAATTGTTTACCATATGGTCTTTTGAATCTCGTTTCAATATACAAAACCTACCACCATTACGCAATGCTTCCTCTGATCCTAAAATAATTGTTTGAGCGCTGCATTGTCGAGGAAAACCAAATCTGCATGTAGTAACATTGTTCTTTTTGAAGCACGTAGGTGTATGTTTGTGCTTTTGCAATCTATTCACCAGTTCATCCAAGATTTTATCGCCAGTTGAAGACATACAGGAGACAACTCCATCAATTAGGTTTATACCTTCTGGAGAATCAAATTTTGGAAGATTAAGGCACCACACAACCATATGAACATGAGGACTACCCTGGAGCTGAAATTCAATTCTCCACCAAAAATCAACAACATTTTGTTTTAAAATTTTCATGAATCCATTAAAGCGATGCATAAATTGCCGCGACAATGTAATGGGGTATTTATCAATGAGCTCTTTTTTCTCCATAAATGATAAATTATGAGGATTTTCATCCGGTTGATTATCAGTTTTTAGTAATGCTTGTAATATATCCCCCCAATTCATATCGTTACATGATAAGGTAATATACCATGATGGAGGACCTAAATTACGAACCAGCGCTAATAAATTGCAATATGCTGTATGCCAGTATGAACCACTTCCTCGGATATTTCTCATGCTCAAATGAATGTTATCCACCAATTTAACTGGCTGAATACCATTTTGTCGCAATCTTCCACATACTGATGTATTCTGATTTGCTTTATACAATTCTACAGTGGATAATGCATAAAATAGATAGTCTAATCTTTGAAAACGCTTATCTGAACTCATAACTCTCGTTTGATAATATTCAAGCACTGTAATTGGTATTTACCTTTCTTCGTTTAACCCATTTTTTCCATCAGGGAATAAATAAAACCAAGCTAGTTTCTCTGCTCTCATTTCTATCAGAGAACTCACTGGTGGTGCTGTTTTTCTTAGTAATTTGTAAATTGGTATTGGCTCACCATCATCATTCAACTTCATTGAAAGTAAGTCTTCTAATGCTGGAATATTTACATTTATAGGCATTAGAACTGTAGTCATTAGGGCCCCATCATTTCTATCATTTTCTTCAATTTCCTCTATCGTCTGTTCGATATCATTTTCAATTCTGTTCGTAGGAATTTGTAAATTATTTTCCTCAGGACAATTTTCTTGGATATGGAGTTCTTCATTGCCAACAATAAGAGCAAGTAACCCGGATATTGTATACTGCTACCGTTTTTTATTATTAAAACATTTTACTAGTTTCAATATATGGTGTGTTAGATTTTCACAGTGAGAAAAATTCATTAACATTGCTCTTCCTCTATTCCTTGCAACACATCCTTTTGGCCCTCTCAAATGTGAATCACAAAGCCAGAATTGATTTGACTGATGTATAACGGCCATGGACATAATATCCGTTTTTATGATGGTGTGATTCCATTGTGTGGCATCATCAGTCATTGTTAGACAATGGTGAGGACTACTAAACATTGGCAATGGATCCACAATATCGATGTGTAAATGTTTTAAACAAATGGTCAGACAAAAGGATTGTAAAAAAGCCTTTGTATGTTGACCAATTTTGGCTTGCTGACATCTGGTGCAATCTCTCGATTAGTGTAAACAGTTGGTTCATAGGCCAGGCCAAATAACTCAATTGGCTATCAGATGCACAGTGGTCTAACCATTAAGGTGTGAGAGCCCATGAATCAAATTGCAGAAGATTCTTTGATATTTTTCGGGTATAAAGGGTCATTTTTCACTTGTTGAAGTATAACACATTAAGAGTAAGGTGTGTTTGGGTACTCTAAACAAATCTAGAAAGAGGGCTGAGTTGGGGTCTCCCTAATATCAAGCAAGTTTGGGATCTTGTTGTTGGCAAAGAGCCATTTCATTAAATGGTACAACACAGGGGGAGGTTATGGCAGAGATTTAGATTTGCAACAAACAATCTGTGGCTAAGTTGTCCTTGCCTTTGATATATCTTATGTTTGTGGTGAACTGTGAGACATACTTAACCTGATTTTGTTGACATGGTGAAGCTTTCTCACACATCTGAAACAGGGCAGTTGTGAGGGGCTTGTGGTCCATATAGATGGAGAAAACATACCCTTTGATAAGATTGTGGAAGTGCCTCACTGCCGCAAAAAAAGCGAGTAATTCACAGTCATAGGTAGTATATCGGTGTTCAATGTCTGATAATTTACAGGGAAAAAATGTCAGTGGCTCTAGAGTATCAGCACCATATTGATAAAGGGTAACCCTTATTGTGTGCTTAGACATGTCGGATGACAAGAGGAGTTATTTGCAAGTGCTTATTTAAGATTGGGGAGAGCAGTCTGGACTATACTGAACGAAATAATCATGGTTTTGTAGCATTTTCTGTTTGAATGAGTCAGCTCCAAAAGTTTACTCTGGATATGAGCGCAATGTTGCCAGTAAAAATTCACTGTCCCAAGAAAGTGCCTAAGATCATGAACAGTTTTGGGTAGTGGGAAATCAAGTATGGCTTCAAAATGCTCGGGGGTAGGTTTAATACAAGCATTGTTCAGTGAATGACCGAGGAATGAGAGCTCTTCCCACTCATCCTTGGACTTAGTACCATTTACAGTTAGACCAGCATTGTAGATACACCAAATGACCTTGGTAACACATTGAGTTCTTTGGAGTTAGACATGGTAATCAGCATGTCATTGATTTATGCGTTAGCATTATCATGGTCTCACAATAATCCATCGATGTGCTGTTGGGAGATTAACACACAATTTTCCAACAATACCAAATAAAAAAGTGGGCTATTTTTCTGGATATGTGCATTAGCAGTTCCAGATAGTGACTTTGAGGGGAAAAAAACAAAATTGTTTTTCTCTCTTCAACTAATTTTTTTAGTTTTTATCTCAATTCTGCTGTCATGTTTCATTTTTTCCCTTCATTTTTCTTTTTGGATTGGGGGAAATTTCCCCATTTCCCCTAACCCTTGAAACCGCCACTGGATATGTGGACCATCGGTTGGCATTTTTTCCTGATATACACCCTCCCAAAAAAAATATGTTCTTTCAATACTCTACTGGTTTAAATTAATAAAACCAAGGTAGAAATGCAGTTTAAAAATCAAGATCAGAATTTGGAATTTTGGATAGGTTTTTTTTTGCCACTTTCATTAGCACTTATGAAAATATTACAACATTAACTGCTACCGATTTTCGGAATAATACACATTCATATTAATCATCTCCAATCAAAAATATGGCGATTCAATTTCCCTTCCTCAAAATCACATACTCATAAAATGACCAAATATAAAATTCCAATTCAACAAGTACATATCAAACACTGTTTTTTAAATTACAAATTAAAAAAAATCAAGAAAATATCGTACCAAAAGACTGAAAAGTGTGCCTGCGTAATATGATAATATCTAAGGACACTAGTTGAAATTACATTAAGAACCACGAAATAAATTCTCGAAAATCGAAAATCAAAATGAAATATTGATAAAATTATTCAAAAATATTTTTCTGCTGTTTTAGAAATGAATTAAACATTAAAAGGACATCAAATTTTTGCATTCATTTTTATAGAGTAAAAAAGTTCTTAAAAATTCGAACGCTACTAACATTTATCAGTACCTAATTTCATTTTTCTCTTTTCACTTCTCAAATACCCCAGCAATGTTGAACAAAAAATTTTTTTAAAATTCAAATATTTTGAAGAAGCTTACTTCTGCTTGTTAATTTTGGTTCGGTTGGTACTCGTAAGAAAAGTTTATATTTTCTCATCTTTGTCAATTATTTCCTCAAGGTTCTCACTACTGGTATTTTTCATTTGAAAAATTATTTCTCATATTCTATATTCGTCGTTCAAATAAAAGTCAATCTCTTAAAAAAAATTTTCAGAAAAAAAAAATTTTTTTAATTTTTTAATTCTGGTCAAATTTTTTAATTTTCCCCTCTTTCAGATGAATACCAATTCAGAGAATTTTAATTTGGATGGATACAATTACAAGAGAAATATATACGAGATCTTTGGTAATTCAATTTGAATGAAACAATGGCAATGAATTAGTAACTTAGATAGAAAGACTTATGGAAAATTGATTAAAACTAAGCAATCGATGAAATGATAATTTAGGAACAAGTATACCGGCCCATGAATGATACTTTTTGATTGAAACCAAACTTTTTTCACTAAGTAATATTTTATTGACAATTGTTTTCTTTTAATGCTCTCATTTTATTTTTTTTATATACCTATGCTTAGTACATATGTAGGTTCAAATTTATTACCTTATTAGCTTTTTGTAAAAACTCCAGCAGAAATTGTGAAAACGTTAGGTTCAATTTAGTGTAATTAACTGCAAGAACTCATCAGTCTTGATCCATTGAAAATGTGTTTACTTCTAGTAACTGATTCAACTTGGCCCAAAAAAACATTGATTCATTAATAATAAAAATTATTTTCAAGGTCTAATTGAGAACAAATGTGAATTAGAAGGACAATTATTTTTATTGATCCTTATAGCTGTCTAGCTTTCCTACCTGAGAAAATGGACGGACCAACGAAATTATAGTCAACTCTTAATCCACCTTCTCGAATTTTTTAATCATACATGAAAACACTGAGTGAGTCAAATCAAATAAGTTCCCATTTTAGGTCATATGGTAATAAATTTTTTAATGGCATCTAATCTGTAATCTCTGATGTTGTAATGATGATGTAATATTCTAAATCTTTCCAACGTTCAAAAAAAAAGTTTTGGCAACAACAACTGATTAGAAATGAGGAAGGTCTATTTTTTTTAATTTATATAAGGTGAAGGGAATTTCAGTGGAAATGTATAAGCCAATATGCATCTAATGTTGCCTATACATTATTTACTTAAGCTTACATCGAAAAACGGAAGTCTCTATACGTATACTGCCATACCAAACAGACCACTGCAAAATAAAATTTATACATTATGTAGGTAAGTTTTCGATGAAACTCTTCATTTTAATTTTAATATCATGAAACGACCTATCTGTTCCACGACTCGAGGAAATTTTTGACATTAAAGACTCAAATTGATATGTTTAGGTATATATACAGAATAGGTAAGTGTACAGTATATCAGATTTTCTTGTTACCATGGTACAGCAGTCAATATTGATCGAATTTCTATCAGATAGTCACAAAATTTGGTAAGAATTAACAGCTTTAACCCAAGGATCAGACCTACTGATCTTAGTACGGATCAGCTAGACAATACTTCCGGTATACATCCACTTTTGTTCTTATTTTGGAGCCCTTATGGCTCTAAAATACTTGACTTTTTCATCAATAAGTACCTACTTAGCTACAAAATTCTTAAAATTTGGTGGAGATATTCACTATATAAGTCCAACATGCTACCAATTTTACCGTGGATAAGTTGGACGGTTTTTCCGATATGTTCAATTTAATTCTAATTTTGAGATAGAAAATATACAATTTACAATTATTAATTTTTTTTTGTTTAAATAAAAAACTGCATTCAAACGAAAAATTTCAGAATTACGAAAATGCTTGAAAATAAGAAGCGAAATACACGCATTTTTCGATTTCAATGCAAAATCAACTGTCTCATAATTATGCGATATTAACTTACAAGGTACTCAAATATGAAGAAAATTTCCTCGATCGAAAATTATATGTTTGTCGTCTCTGAAATGGCCACATAATTACCAGTCATTTTTGGTACTGAGGATGGATAGGTAAACATATCTAACTTATAATAAATTTACAGTTTACTTTTTTCTTATTTTTTCGTTTAATTTAAAAATTCATACTTGAATATTAAAATTATAAATTTCAAATATTGATTTTGTGAATCAAAAATAAACAAAAATATTTTTTAATGAAAAATATTTCTAATATTAAAACACCTGCAAATATATTTTTTATATATGATTAAATTTTGAGTGAACAAATTTTATACATTTGTTAGAATTCCAATTTTATAATTTAGGTAAAATACAAATAATTTCATTGTAAACATTGGGATATTCCCAAGTATAAATAATAATTTATAAACATTTTTGTGATTATCTGATAAACATTACGATTTATCTATCTATCTATCTATCTATCTATCTATCTATCTATCTATCTATCTATCTATCTATCTATCTATCTATCTATCTATCTATCTATCTATCTATCTATCTATCTATCTATCTATCTATCTATCTATCTATCTATCTATCTATCTATCTATCTATCTATCTATCTATCTATCTATCTATCTATCTATCTATCTATCTATCTATCTATCTATCTATCTATCTATCTATCTATCTATCTATCTATCTATCTATCTATCTATCTATCTATCTATCTATCTATCTATCTATCTATCTATCTATCTATCTATCTATCTATCTATCTATCTATCTATCTATATATCTATCTATCTATCTATCTATCTATATCTATCTATCTATCTATCTATCTATCTATCTATCTATCTATCTATCTATCTATCTATCTATCTATCTATCTATCTATCTATCTATCTATCTATCTATCTATCTATCTATCTATCTATCTATCTATCTATCTATCTATCTATCTATCTATCTATCTATCTATCTATCTATCTATCCATCTAAGTATCTATCTATACATATATATACATGAATTTGAGTTAATTGTGCCAAAATTTTCTGATTTTTTTATGGATCGGCTGTATAGTATTTCTGGTATGGCTATTTTCATTTTTGTTTTGGCTATAAAATTGCTAATTTTTTATCAACAGCTACAAAATTTGAAACAAATATTTACTATGTTATATTATAAACTTTCTATAAATTTTGGTGTAGAACAGCCGTACAGTACTAAAAGGGTTAGGGGTTGGGGATGATGAAAACATATGTGTACCATTTTCCCATTTTGACCTAATTTTTGTTATGTATATGGTTATATGTGTATACATGTATATACATATGTATTACCCACAATTTTGTGTTCACAGTTTTGAGAAAACTAAAAAATGGTTACAGCTAAAATTTTGACAATAGATAGTTCTTATATTAGAGCAAGTCTGAATGAAGTTTGGTGTTTATCAGTTTTTTCATTTCTGAAAAAACTATAAAACTAAAAATTCATGGAAAATAAACTTTTCTGGGATTCTGAAAAAATAAAAGGGGTTGAGCTAAAATTTTTGCAAAAAGAATTCCTTATATGGGACCAGATTTGATAGAAGTTTGGTCTATATTGGTTCTGTAGTTTCCAAGAAAACTAGAATATAAAAAATATCTGAAAAATCAGTTTTTGGAAGCATTGATAAATAGATATTTTTGTTAAATATATAGATAACTACCGATAGATTTTTGTAATTTTTCTTATAGAGGCTGAGGAAGACAGGTTCAAATTTCAAAGTAATTAATAAATAAATAAAAATGTTTAAGAAGTTACATCTCAAAAGTATGTAACTGCAGCAATAAGAATAAGTAATGTACATAGATTTAAAAAGTATTTGGAAATGAAGAAATACTGAGATGAAAGAATGAACAGTGGAACAAGAATCAGTGTAGGTGCGAGTATAAATGTGAAAAAAAATTTTATGATTAAAGTCCAGTGTTCGCAGTTGTTTTAGTAAAAGAGGATTGGTGGTCCCAACCTATTTTACCTTAAACTAGCCATGAAGTATCATATATCAATGTTTGTCAGATATCGATAATAATCAATATTTTTCTATAATTTTTTCAAGTTTTTGGAATTCAGTTGTTTTTTTTTGTTTTTTGTTTTTTGTGAATTATGGATAAAAGTTGGTAAACTATTTTTTCTACTAAAGTTATGTTGAGTGTTTTTTTTTTTTTTTTTTTTTTTTTTTTAATATTGTAGATGAAAATTAGTAAACTGGGTTTTCTAGCAAAGTATTGCTGCTGCGCTAGAATTTTTTATGCTTTTGGTATCTAATTTTACCACCTGGGCTTGAGCTTGTGTCAACCCCAGAGGTAAAATTGTGGTTAAATTGGTACTAAAATATAACTCTATTGATATTCATATGCTTTCTTGTTTCAATGTGGTTTCATTTTACAATTGTGAAGTTGAAAATCTTCCCATCACTCCATATGATTTCATTTTACACCAATTGAGCGTACCTTATCCAGGAGACCATTAACAAACTATCTATAAACCAATTATAAGGCCTATATACTTCTTGCTTATCACCACTTTATTAATCTATGTGGCCATGTCTGGGAGTGTCGTATAACTGTGAGAATATCAAGAACTTGACAACATAGAAATTACCAATAGAAAATGAACTGAATCATGTTTTGATGAAAGAACTTGAACTGAATTCGAAATAAGTAAGATGATAACTATAAAAATTGGAACACCTAGAAAACTCTCATTTCTTTGTTTCAACATGACATGTACAGCACAATGGCTAAAAATAGACTTGAGTTCATGGTGAAAATGTGATGTTCACAGAAATGTATTATTTAAATATCACAGGTTATATAAAATTACAGTCAAATATATGAAAACATGATTTGGATATTCAGGAAGCTTATTCCTGAAGTGAACACATGACATATCAGTGTGTAGGGCCGGAAAGTTTTAATTTTCCCATGTGTAGCAAAAAAAAATTTTTTGGCGAAAATTTTACACAGAACAAAGAAAATTTGATTTTTTTCAGATACGAACATATATTACAATATTAGTTTTATGGACATCTTATGAAACTAAAACTAAATGTGCTTTTTGAGATGATTCAACTTTTTTTTTTGTCGAGTAGAATGAGTAGTTGCGTGTAAACATAATTATTTCACATGTGTAGCAAAAATCACTTGGGAATTTCTCATGTGTAGCGATCGCTACACATGCTACACAAAACTTTCCAGCCATGTCAGTGCTTACATGACTTATGTGGGATATTCTGTCATAATGGTAGTAGCTTATCAGACATTAGTGTGCGCATCAATGCACAAATACTTATGTTAGTTGCAAAAGTATTTTGGTGTCTATTGTGCATAAGAAGCATTCATCTTTATTCATCATTGGAAGTTGGTTGATGAAAAGCTTTTTTAAACCTATATGATAAGAAAAATTAATGACAAAATCATTATATTATGTTTTTAATATTTTTTTTTTTTTATAATAGTTTCTTTGAAAAATTAATTTTATGAAATGATCGAAATGAATGTGATTAGAATCAATAAACATTCCCTAAGACCACAACAACATAGATTGAATTAATTAATAACTTCGTAAGATTTAAAATTTAAATCATGAAGCGAAAATAGAATTCTTGAAATATCAGGAGAACTAACGTATAATTTCAACCAAATTCTCACAGAATCTCGAACAAATGTGAGTATATCGATGTCGCAATGAAATTTCAGCTTATTCCTACATTTTGTTGTTGGAAATTATGTTTGAAAAGTGTGAATCTATGATAACAGTTCAATTTATAATAAAGGAATTTCAGAAATATCTCGAAAATTAAACACATAATTTTAATCAAATTTTCACAGGATCTCAAAAGCGAAAATATGTCGGTATTTCAGAGAAATTTCAGCTTATTCCTTCGTTTATATTAATGAAATACTGTTCAGAAATCAGTTGATTGATTAAAAAAATAGTGATAATTGATAAGAATGTAAGACTACAGAATGCATGTTTTTGAAAACAAAAGAACACCCAGTGCTCTCAAACGATACACCTAAATCGCCAAGTAAGTAGTTCAGGAATAAGCCCCCAAAATATTCTTACAAAGTCCATAAGGGTTATAGAGAGTTGGGATAGTTGGTGTTTGGCATTTTTACTGCGGATTTTTATATTCTATAATAAAAAATTGTTTCTTATCAACGAACGGTTCACTTTTGCGCATGCATTTGGGTTTCATTTATGCAGACAACTCGTAAACACTACTTTATAGTCACGATTTCTTTATGATCTTTATAGATAGTTCGTAAATGGTACCTAGTTTGTATATTTTGCCAGTACCTTTTTTGGATTCGACTCACTGATAAAAATTCAATTTATCAAAGTAGATTTGAATGGATTCGCCAATTCACAAAAACTGATTTGAATCCAACTGGATTTGAATCATGCTCAACCCTGTAAACAATGAATATCTCGTGTTTGTGAACACCCTAACCATTGATGTAGACTCGCCTTTAACTATTGCCACTTTTCTTTCATGTATGCATCGCAGTAAACTGTTTTTGTTTTTTGTATATCAGCGAACTGAAATGGTGCGCGAGTTTCGATTCGCGTTTCTGCTAGTTGTGTTTTGTAGGTAATTTAGTTTAGTTAACCGGCGTCGTTAGACGTAGTGAGCTTGTCGTCGGTTATGCGTGAACTCGTGTGCGTGCGTTAAATCTGTTTGGAATTCTTTTCGAGCCTGAACGCTACTTAGTGAATGAGTTTGTGTCTGTGTGGGAGTGCGTATCTGCCCGTATGTTGAGCTCTCGATAATTATTCATAGTCAATACTTCAAGAGTGAAAAAACAATATGCGTATTCTTTCTATATTTGTTTTTTGATAGCAGTAATTTTGCTTATTTTATTTTTTTTATTTTTGCTTTTTGTAAATGAATTACAAACTGTGATATACTCTCGCCGGGATATTTGCTTCTGTTTTTTCATGTATTCTTTCAGTGTTCTAATCAATTGTCTTAAAATATTTAATTAAAATCAGTTTTAGTGTTTCCATAATTGTGTAATTCATTAAGTATTGGTGTGACGAGTAATTTGTGGCGAATTATTCGTTATTTTTCTTCGTTTATTGGATTGTTCCCGTTTTTTTATTGCCGGTTCTTTTCCAGTTATTCTTCTAAATTTTTTCTCTAAAATTGTTTTGTGATATTTTTTGTTTGCTTTCTTTATTTAAAATTTGTCCGTAGTATTCACGTTATTTTTCCAAATGTTCACCATCATGCAGGTTGTTTGTTTCGTGAAGGTAAGCATGAGTAGACGTATCACATATGAGTACGGTATTTATAACCAGTTTATGAATTCTACGTGTGGTTTCTTGTCGGAAAGGAATGGAAAAAAGTTATGAAGTACCCTAGAATGAAAGCGTTAAACAAACTTCATAATTTTCTTTCTTCGAACGATAAAACCTCCGCTCATTGCGCTGGCATCCTATTTGCGAGCTTTGTTGAAATCATTCGTTTCCTAAAAATACGACGAGATGATTTCGAAACAAATAATACTCCATATCGAATTTCGGAATTTGGTTCGAATTAGGTATTCGATTAGTTTGAATTCGTTATTTACATTTCGTTTTACGACGAGCTGTTATTTTCTTGCGGATGAAATTTCGTGACCGAGTAATTTTTTAGACAAAGTTGCGCAATAAGTACGTTTGTTTTTCTCCCTTGTAAATTGCACAGTTTGTGTCATCGTCTATGTTATTTTTTGCTTTTGTTCTTTATTCCTTTCATAGTTGACCACGTGTCGTCCATAAATTTTCCACAAGTTGAGATTATCAACAGTTTTTCGACGATAGTCACTTAATTTCGATGTTACAATGTTAATTGTAAATCGCAAAAGAACGGAATACAACGACGGTGATTAAATGAAATGTTCTTAGCGCTGAAAAACAGTACATAATCCTGAAATCAGTAGTTTTGTTTAATAGGACTGCACCAACTTACACCAGGAGGGCAATTCCACAAATGTAGGAATGTTATATGACTTTGCGTCAAGTATCACTTGAATATTTGTGGAATATCCCTACCAGTGTAGATTGGTGTAAGTTAGTGTAATCCTATCAAACAGAGCTAGTATGTTTGACGAATGGGCACCAAAGTGCGACTACCCTGACCTCATATCCCAATTGTAGGAGGACCAGAGGCATGCTTATTTGAATTCTGTAAATGTAATTTTAATAAATACGCCACTCATCGGATAAAATCTTTCTATACACCGTATTTTATTTTTGGGGTTTTATTGTATCAGTCACTGATGTCCTCATTACTTTTTAGTTATACGTTCCTTACTTTTTAGTAATGAAGTAAAATGTACAATTGAGCTGAAATTTTGTGCACACATCGAGGTATGTTAGCTGAAAATTTAGTGAAAATTTAATTGAAATCGTTCGCGTAATCTTTAAGATACATTGAATTTCTGTTCAGATTATATGATTCAATGTATGATATGAACTCAGTCTAGTTGCAGTGTTAAAGTAATATCTCGAAAACTATACGAACAATTTTAGACAAATTTTTACAAAATTTGTAGCTAACATACCTTGATATCTCTGCAAAAAAACTCGTTTTTAACTTAAGATTATTAACATTACATTTACAGGGTACGGAATTCAAATATGACAGAAGCGTATAGCTAAAGAAATGTCCAACTCTCTATATGTGCTGTGGTACAAAAATGTGACAAAAAACTTTGACCATTATCATCAATCGTCAGTCAATCATCAATCATCAATCATCATCAATCATCAATCATCGATCAATCATCAATCAATCATTAGTCATCATTGGTCATCACCATCATCATCATCATCAATGAAAAGTCAACTTCGTTTAATATTCTCCTCACATATTTCGTTGTGAAAATAGAAATCTCTATATCAAAACACGCACATTATCAAGCTATGACACATACATGGTAAAGTAAATGAAGTTGAGAAATTGTTTATGATGATTATGATTTTTGAGATATTTGTCACATTTTTGATCACCTGTAGGAAATCTCTTTGGTTATATGTCTCTGAGTTGTACCCGTAGATTTTCTGTTCTTTCGTTCAGTGTTACCATAAGAATGAAATGTGGAATTCTCTTTAGTGGGAAATGTTACTACTTCCGAACAAAAATTAAGCCTTCTGTATCAGATTTGCTGCTTCAGTCTTTTTTGCTGACCATTTTTTGCAGGAAATTATCAAATTAATTAACCGACTTATTGACAATTATACCAAGTAGATGAACTGCCAATGAGTAGGGTTTAATTTTATTTTACATTTTCACCATGTATCAAATCAGTTAAACTTGTTTATCTCATACTTTAAAGTTGATACAATTTCTGAATATTAAATATAATAATGGACGCGTGCCCATCTAAATTTTTGAGTATATATGTTATAATGGGCTGATTTGTGTATCATTTCTATAAATAGTTTCTGTTGGACACTGATAGCATTTGGGGAAAGAAATTACTCAGTTTTGCTCATTACTATATCTATATGTATAAATTTATAGATATATCTTATAGTAATTTCATTCTCCAAAACACTTTATCGTTGAAGAATGGAACCAGGAGAATCAGCTCTCCATCTTTATATATTCTATACTAATATATAAAAAGGAAAATTTGGAAAAGTTTATGTTAAGGGTAATCTCAGATTATAACAAACTGATGTTGATGAAATTTTGTACATGCATTCTTCTTGAACCTAGGAAGGTTCTAGGCTTGGTTTTATTATTTTTTCACTTTGGAAAACTTATTTATAAAGGAAAATCAGTGAAGGTTGGATTAATAATGCTACATGTATATCAAGCAAATAGAGGAAAAACTTATGCTAACTTATTAATGATTCATTTAGTGGCCTTTTCCTGATTTTTAAATTTACTGAATTTCAATTTGATGCTTATTTTATCATTTAACCCATTTATTAACCCTCATTGGTCCAAAAAAGGGAGAATTTTTTATTTTCATATTTTATTGCGTAATATATCACCAGGTATGTGTTTTGAGGCACTGAATTCTAATTTAATGTTAATTTTATCGTTAGACCCATTCTTTGATCCTTGTTGATCACAAACATGGTAGAATTTTTTATTTACAATTTTATTTTATTATGTATCATTAGACATGTTTTCTGAGGGGGTGAATTCAAATTTGATGTTAATTTTATCATTGGACTCATTCTTCGACCCTCATTAGACTCAAAAAGGGGAGGAATTTTTGATTTTCATATTTTGTTGTGTAATATGTCATCGGATATGCTTTTCAAAGCGCTGAATTCTAATTTAATGTTAATTTTATCATTAGACTTATTCTTCTACCCTCATTGGATCTCCAAAGGGGAGAATTATATATTTTCAGATTTTGTTATATGATGTCAGTGAACTTTTAGCTCAGGGTTAGGGTCAGAGATCCTAACCATCTGTCAGCAAAGCTTACACCACAAGCTAGTACTCTATATGATGCAGTCAAAATAAGTATGAGAAAAGCGTGCTTCAGTACCTGCCAGAATGGACGGAAAAATTTAATGAGGTATACATTTTACTAACTGTAGAATGGAGCAGCTGCACTGTTAAAAAAAGTAGGTTTTTAAAATTATAAAATTAGTTTCAAAAAAGTATTAACTAAGATCATAATAAAATTGCTGCGATGGTTGTATCAAATTTTATAACTGTTGATGTAAAATTTTGCAATCAAAAACCATTATCTGTTTCAAAATCTAAGGGAAAATAAATGTTCTGGAAATACCTTCTGACTGATCCACACCAGAATTATTAGTATGATATAATAAATTATAATTGATATTTTTTAAATATTTTCTGGTTGTTGGTTCAAAATCTAGCATTTTATAGCCAAAATAAACTCCAAAACAGCCACATCACATAATAAGTACCATCAAGTTAATCCCCGTAAAAATCAATAATATGTTAGATTAGGTCATAATAAATATTTGTTCCGAATTACATTCCTATTGGTTCAAAATTAGGCACTTTATAGATAATACAGCCAATTTGTAACCAAATCAATAGGTCAGCTCAGCTATATCTCAAGAACCAATGGTACAATTTCATTGTAATTTTCACAGAATCTTTAGCAGACAATAGTGTGAGTGGTTCACCTAAATTTCAGCTTTACACAAGCAATGGTTCTCTTGCAATTGCATTCGGTAACTTTGATTGAATAGTTTTTTCCCATAAAATTGTGTATTGGAGGCTTGTTTCTTTAGCCCTTCATTCTATTGGGCAAAAGTAGATTTCAATTGAATCAATGAAAAAGCTCTATAAAATTAATAGAACATTCTAAAAGTACTAAAATTTCTGAAATTAAACATAAAAATCAATAAATTCACTTATGAGCTGAAAGATACAAAATGGCGTATTGTTGGACTCGTATATGTGGGGCTGTAAAGTGAGGTAGATCAATTGTTTTTTTAGAAATGAAATTTATTTCATGCTTTAAGGTATTGTGGGAAGCCTAAAATTTGCAAGTATGAGGGGAATTTCAAAAGTAAGTTCAGCACTACTTGTGGCAGACATGTGGTAGCACTGAGGCAACCGAATGTTTGGCATATGTTGTAGAGGGTGCGAGTAGTGTACTGTGAAAATGTCAAGGTGAAGTCTGTGGTCAAACGCATTCTACAGAGCAAATACAATGAGCGGCAAACAAGTACCTCCCGCTGATTGTTGCAGCGCTATGAAAAGGATGGCGACAAGTTTTTGCAGAGGATTGTCACCGGTGATGAAACGTGGGTCCATTTTTGGATGCCCGAAACAAAACAGGCATCGAAAGTGTGGAAAGGCAAAGATGAGGAAGCTCTGGTGAAATTCAAAACAACGCTGTCCGCTGGCAAAGTCATGCTGACATTGTTCTGGGACGCCTCTGGCCCACTTCTGCTGGAGTTTTTGTCCACCCAGTGGGACCCACTGAGTAAGAAGTTACCGAGTATCACTGCCGACTCGTATTTTGATACGCTACTGCGTCTGCAACGGGCCCTGAAGGAAAAGTGACGTGGGAAATTGTCGGAAGGCATCGTGCTGCTGCACGACAATGCCCGTCTACATACTGCAAGCCAGACGACGGCCCTCCTGCGCAATTTCCACTGGGATGTCTTCCTACATCCTCCATATTTCCCAGACTTGGCACCGAGCAATTACCATGCCTTTCCTGGGTTAAAAAAGTGGCTCGTAGGTAAACGTTTCCCTGATGAAGCATCATTAAAGAAAGTGGTGTGCAACTTTTTTGCGCAAATGGAGGTTTCCTGGTATGCTGCTGGAATTGAAAAATAAATTTCTTGCTACGACAAGTGCCTTGTAAAATATGGATTGTATGTGGAAAAATAGCTTGTACCTTCATGAAATAAATGTACATTCTGGTTTTTTCCTGATTTCTTTTCTTCTTCTCGCACCAGGGTTGTTGAACTTACTTTTGAAATTCCCCTCGTAATTGCATTTTCCATAATTTACATTTTTGACTAGGTATTCATAAAATTGCCTTCGGTGCATTTCCCAGGTATTTTTGTTCTTCGCTAAATATAACAAAGAGGACAGAAATTGTTCTATCATTATTAGTAATCCCTTAATTAATTCATTCAAAAATTATAACATTTAAAATAATATGCCTTCGCTATTTACTTCTGTAAATTTAGCCATTTTCAGTATTGATGTATTCTTGTTTTCATCTAGGTCATTTATAATCATGTTTGACCTTGTAACACAAAAATTTTCTGTTTGTCATGGAAAAACGTGGCACTAAAACTTTGTTGTTTCTATATTTTGACATACACTTGGTGAGAAAAACGTTGAAACTGAAGAATAACTTTTTTTTTCAAAAAGTACGGATTATCCCGACTTTGCTAGGTGAGTTTGTTCTTAAGAAAAGTCAACGTTATTCTATAAAATACAATGATTGACATGAGAATGCTATTGACTTATTGCAAATTTTAGTAATTTCGTGTGATGATAACAAAAATTTAATTAATTTTAGGAACTTTAAACATAAAATGTATTGTTAAATTATATTTATTATTGTTAATTTATATCTTTAATTAGAGATTCAACTTCACAACCCATTACCAAATGGAATTTCAGTTATATCTCGGAAATAAAAGGAAGGATTAAGCTAAAATTTTCTAGTCATATCGTATTATATTAGCTGAATATTTTGCAAAAATTGCCTTGAAATGGTATATTTGGTTGTCGTGATATTTCTGATTGTGATTTAAATCATAAGAATTTGATGTAGTTGCGTAATTTCAGCACTGTAGCAATAATTTCCTGAAAAAAGGTACAATTTTAACAAAATTTTCACCATTTTTGGAATTTGCCAAATTATTTCCTTAAAGGGCAATATATTTCGCCAAAAAATGCCAGAAATGATGTAATTGCCAAAAAATTGCCAAAACTGCCTATTTTCCAATAAAAATTGTTGAATTGGAGAGAAAATTAAAATTTGAAGTTTTTAGGTGCTATTTTTATTGTCTATAGGAAAGAAAAATTCAAAATTGCAGGAAGTTGAATAGATGCTAGGCATCCCTTTTATTTATGAACGACATATATATAGAGTTCTGGGAATGAGCTCATTGAATTTTTTTTTGAACAATACATAATTTTTATCTAGAAAATAGAAGAATTTGATAAAAAAAGTTGATAGTTGTCTAAAGGTTCTTCTTTTGTTTTTGACAAATAATGCGGAAAATACAGTTTTTATCGCCAAATTTTAACCTTAAGGATGTCAAAAAATCCGCACTCTACATATCACAACATCTTAAAAATGTCACATTTTTGTGATAAATGATTTTCTCCCAATTACATGCGATAACTTTGATTCTATCTAATTTCAATAAACGTAAATATGAAGAATTAGTTGAGGGTGGGCTTCACAAGGCTTCATAGTTCACAATAACTGAAACTACACTTTAACTTGAATTAAAACTGAGAACTGAAGATTGAAAGAAACAGAATTGCTCTAAAACCACGTATTAACTTTTTGTACATCACTTTTCCACCATGTCGAACACATCTTATGTAAATAAATGAATAAAAACTAGTCAGAAATGTTACTTCCGTATAATTTTCTAACTCTCAAAACAGTTCCATTTCTGATTTATTTTTCCCTCACATTGTTATTAAATTTGTAGCAGTGAAGGACATAAAGTCTTCTTGCTGACTGTTACCCTTTTGCTTATAAATTTCAATGTAAACCTAATTTACATTATATAATCGCTCTAATAAACATAAAAGTGACCGAATATCACTATAATAAATGTGAAGGAGATGAAAATTAGTTCGCAGAAAATTCACCTAAATTTGATGCGCATGTGCCGACCGTCAACTACCAAGTAACTAAAGTAACCAAATGTACACAAAAGAATGAAGAAAGGAGAAGACAAGAGATATCCTTTTAATTTCACATTTTTTATTGTGCTGGCAGAGTGGTGGGCTGACATAAGCCAAAAATTAGCCCTTTGGGGCTTGCAATGTACATCACATTTCCATGTAAGGTGGTATAGGTGGCAATTTTTATTGGATAGTCGTGAAATTTGGTACATCTATTTGGATTTAGATCAGGATGAACCCTACTGGGATTTGACTCGCCTGTGGCAGACTCGTATCATTTGTTGACGAGTGGCTTCAAAATGTCTTTGTTGACATTCTTCTTTATGTTTTCTCATTGATTTTTGAGAAAGGTATTTTTCAACAGGAATTATATTGTATGTCAGTGTGGATGATTTTTTGCAGTAAATGATGGTAAATTAAATCAATTCCATTCATCTTTCACTTAAACTCATCTTGAAAAAGCATTTGTGGATTTATTTAGCTCTGTATTAAATGGATTTTTGTGTTTATATTTCGTTTTCAAAGTTTACAAAAATATCCGCTAAATGTCAGCCAATTTGATGTCAAATTCTAATTATTTTTGGTCTAGATTAGCTAGATGGTATGTCCTGTATATATTATTATGTTGAATTTTTGGAGCTTTAATGGTTTTAAAATTCGTAATTTTCAAGCTACTAAATATATTATATTCTAAATATGGTATAAAATTTAGTTTCAATTTGGCTTAATGGTTTATCTGTAAATGTGACTTGAAAAAAAAAAATCAGAATATTGCTAAGAGATTGATGGTAAATTCCAGATGAATCAAAATAGTTATTCAAAAAATGGTTAGGCGAGTTGGGTTGTATTAAAAAAATGAAATCAAAGTAATGTATTGAAAATTAATTTTCAAAAATATGCTTTCGTAAGTGCAAAATGTGTGAAGTGAAATATGGAAAACTATTGCATTCACTCAAAAACATGTAACCTAACTCAAAATGGTGGCAGTTGTGATTTCAACGCTTTGGTAGTGCTCTGGTGGCAAACTGGGTAACTATTTACAGGTTTATCCATATACGAACTAAAAACAAAATTTAAATTCTCTTCCCAAATGGAATTAAATATATTGAGTAAATGACAAACAGAAACTGTAAAACGGATAACAAACTTCTTTTAACAAACCGCCATAATGAATATTTTAAGTAGTTCATTGTCAGTGAAAGTTAAAAAGAGGAACCCAGACTCAGACAAACATAAGTTAGGTTAAAAACGAGTTTTTAAAAAATACGCTTTTATAATTTGATGAAGAAAGCGAAAGAGAAAATAAAATTTCTCACTTTTTTTCCGAGACAGAAACAAACAAAAATTGAAAAAACAACTGATTAAAACGGATTTAAGAGTATGTGCATGTGTGTCGCAAAATGTGAAAGCAGCGCTAAAGTTGGTCATCTGGTGTACTTCAACAAATTGAGTGAGTAGAATAAAACCATATAAAAAATAGAGGATATTGTTGGGTTTAAAGGAAACAACAACAACATCAATATCTGTATACTGTGTTGAAGTGAAAGAATTACTAGAAGATCTGTTAAGCTTAAAAAAATGTAATTAATGTAAATTTTGTTTAGATAATCATTTCTATTTAATTAATGAGGTAAGAAGAAATTTATCCTTTCCATTCTATTCCAGCTTAATTAAACTTAGGATTGGGAGATAATTACAATTCTCTACTACTTTTTCTGAGTATCTGCCCCACAATTTTATTTCATGCCATTTCTGGATGATTCAAACAAAATAATAAAAATTATTTTATTTTCTCATTTTTAGGAAGTTATTTCCTTCTTATCGCAATAATTAATTGAAAGTGTTTACCTAAAAAAAAATTATTTATTTATTTTATTTTATACTTTTTAGTATGTGATTTCATTCAGTTGAAACACCATTTTATAGTAGATATAAAAACCATTGAGTTTGGTGATACAAACATGAAATAAAAATGTGGAGGAAATAGTGGATAAAAAACATGAGTGTGTCCTAGGACACGAGGTAGAAGTGAAATTTTTCTTATAAAACCTTTTATGTTGAAAACATAATCCCAAAATGTAAAAAAGATTGGAAAAAATTTCCTGAACCTTCACTGACTTAGTCTTTTCTTGTGAACTTTGGAAAAACTCTCCGGACCCCTCACTCACTTTCAGTGAATAAAAAACATACTCAGTGATATATTACCTAATAAATTATGTGAATTCAAAATTAGGCCCTTTTGAGGGCCTTGGCGGCCAAGGATGGGATTGAATGAGAAAATGAATGTCAAATTAGAAATAAGTGCCCCCAAAAAACATACCTAATGATGTATCACACAATACAATATGTGATTTCAAAATTTGGCCTCCTTTTGAAGCTTGTGGTTGTTTAAGAATGGATGAAATATAACATCTACTCTGAAATCAGTGCCCCAAAAAATGTATCAGATGATGCATCACCCAAAGCAATATATTAATTCCACATATGGCCTCCTTTTAAAACCCCTGGGGGTTGGGGAATGTGTCTAATGAAAAACTGAATGACAAATTAGAAATCAGCACCCAAAAAACACGAGCGAAGCAAGACAATAATATTTTTATAATTTCCCTTAACCCTCACGCCACAAAACATGATCTGTGACTGTTAAATATGTTTTCAGGGTTGGCAAATTACGTGTTTTTTTTTGTTTTCTATCAGTTGCCTAATAATGAATAATATTTGAGGCCTCGGTCATGCTTCTAAGCAGTAGACATTCAGTGGTGAGTGGTTTCCACTTACCACTCTGAGATTAAAGTGGCAAGGTGGCCACACAAGTTGTGTAATTAAATGTGATAACAGTGAAATAGTATGATAGAAAATGGAAAATGCTCAGTATTAAGCACAAAAATTAAACAAGTTTGATATTCATGTTGAGTGGTAAGTGGTAACATTCACGGTTCACCACTCATAGCTTATGCATGATCACTTGCATAAAAAATATGCATCTGATTTTGTAAACAAAGTCAACGCTCACCACTCAGGAAAGTAGCTGAGGCCTGAAATGATGTATTTAACTAATTAATGAAATGTAAGCAATTAATGATGAAAAATTAGAAATGATTTAGGTTATTTTATTCATGATAATATGATTTAAATTAACATGTGTCGTTTGAAGAGTGTCCTTCATCATATTTTAATTTTCGCTTCAATAATATTCCATGAACTAGATTAAATTCATGTCTTTTGAATTATAGGATTGGAACGGAGTTTCTATGGTATCTTTAAAATTAAACGTACAATTTTTAACAAATATTCGTATAAAATTTCTGCTGATATATGTGAATGTTTTAGGAAAAATTTTGCTCAATTGCATGTTTATTTCTTGACATATCGCTGAAATTTTGTTTGAAATGAATGATTTAAATAAATTCAGTCTAGTTGAGGAATTTATACAATATCTCGAGAATTAAATGATTGACTTCCACCAAATTTTCACAGTATGTTCAGCTAATGTTTCTTGGTGTCTAAGTAAAACTTCATATTTTTACAACTAGTTCCTTTTGATAACTTTCATCGAGTGTAAATTCAGTGGAAGCAAATGTAAAGAATTGTAGGTAAGGTAGGTCAAAAACAGATCTATATTGAGGTCATTCATTCCCACAAATAATAATAAAATTCACCTTTTTATTCTCAGTGGTTTTACTTGTATATTCTCGGATCTGAATACATTTCAATGTAAGTTTATTACTATTAAAGCTCTTTACTAGCAGGTATGGGCATAGGGGTGATAAGAAATAAGCTGCCATCTTGTGTTTATAATGAATTTTACATTGTTTATTATTACTATATATATACACAAATAAAAAAAAAACAGTTCATCTTTTATCACCCTCATACGCATAACTATTAGTAAAGAGCCTTAGTACTAGCTGTTAGCTACTTAGCTACTTACAAATTTGATTAATGATGAAAATTGATAACACATTCCTATTCCAAAAAACCTCGTAAACATATAGAGTTCTTTGAAATTCTGTAAATATACAAAAACAATATTTGACTACATTTGACTCCCTTAGGAGTGGAATTTCTGAAAACCCTCTCATAGAGAACTCTTATGACATATTACAAATATACCATGAAAATTTCTGATCAGTAGGGTCCCCAGTTTTGGGTGGATGTTGATGAGTAGATCAGTCAGTCGATCAGTCATGACTTCTTTTTACGCTGTAAAAAATAAATATAGATTAATCGTGTTTATGGTCACCTTTTAATCCAAGTAAGGGAATTGACACTTTAAAGCAGCTTCTTTTTCTGTATATTCGTCGCAGAGGAGGAATGCTGAGAAAAACAAATAAGAATGGAAACGATAACAGAAATAACATACAACTAACACTTACCGCCTGATCATTTTGTTTTCCATTCTGTTGAATGGATCCGGAAAAACGTCCTCATACCGAACCAGTGGTGAAGAAGATAATTTATTATGTTTGTAATACATTTTTTCTAGCTTAGCTGGTAAATTTGGCTAAATACATTGTTCAATACCCAATAAGATTCTATTCTTACCTAGTGATGCGGACTATTTCTTTGAAGCATTTTAAAGTTAAGGAAGTCAGAATCACAGTGGTGTAATAATGCATGATCGGCTAAGCCTGTATTAGGTCTGTTATAATGTACATCAAATGCCGAATCTTTTAATTCTCTTTTGTTTCCTATGTGAGTACTCACTTTTTCAATATTTTCATTTTATTTTGTGGACAAAATGGCTTAGCCCATCAATTCTAACTCAATCTTTAGTTTAATAAAGAAATATTCAGCTTATAAACGCTTTTGAATGGTATTTTAACCCAATGCAAACATTATAGGCCAATATTCCTTTTTAAATTGATGCCCAATTCTGTAATTTACATCGCTCGCATCTATTTTAACGTAAAAACATATTTTTTTCAAAGTGTTTGACAAATCTTAATTCCTTTTTATGTTGCTATTGACGAGTTTTTGTATATTTTATTACCATTCATGGTAAATACAGTCTGAAGCTTTAAAATTAATTTGATTTGGTTATTATTAAGTTATTCATGGGATAAAATCAACATATGACAAACCAAATTTTGCACATTGGAAAGTGTGTTGAAGTTTTAGATGGTAAAATGGAAGGAGTGAAAGTTGAAGTTTGTCAACTTGATATTACCATTATAGTTTGTGACTGTAAAGACCTGACCACTTCATGTAGTTTTAAAAAGAGAATTTACTTTAAGAGATAGGATGTATAATTTACCGTTTATTTTTCCAAAACCATAAAGCAGAAGTTAGTTATAATAATTATATTTTCGTCATTAGGTAGTTTCGTGTTAATTCTCGTTGCTGTTCTATCTTAATATTTTAAGGCGGTTGAAATTGTCATTAGGTGTATTTACAACACTGGCCTAACTATTAATGGTACCTGTAACGGCCAAAAGAGGTGGTAAAGTACCTATTTATGACCACTTTCGGGAGTACACCATACATGAAATATCACGTACTTTAAAAGCAGTAATACTTCTAAAATAATTTCAAGTTTATCATCCACGTACTATTGTGGACCTTAACATTAATTAGAGACTCAATAATATTTCAACACAAGAGTGATTTTACACATTTAATAAAATATTAATCTGTACAACACAGTACATATTTCTACGTTAATATTAATACATATTAGATCACAATTCAACAAGCAAGACTATCTGTTCACTAGAGACTTCTACACGAGAGGTTCCAGGTACTTAGAAGTAGCTGTCGAAGAACTGAACTGGACTGAACAATTATACAACTGAATCGAGGGATTATATACTCGTTCAGGGTATGAAAACGTACGTGTCGAATAGGTAAAGTGAGGTAGGGTGTTGTTATTATAGGGTTGTGCTGACTCGTCGAGTACTCGAGGGACAGGTACAACTAGGTCATAAATATACAGAAGGTATATCTGTATATATAAAATTAAATACGGGTAATTTGGTGGTTGTTTACAAAGAGTTATAGGATGATAATTGTTGATAAATATCTACGTTTTTGGTATTCGAAAATGAGTGAACGAATTTGTTCGTCATTTCTAAAAATAGACAAAAATATACGTTACAGTACCAAGTTTTAGTATGAGTGAGAAGAACTCACATTCCTTGGCTATCGAGTGAACAGCGCTGGTATTAGATATACCCCCAAGTTCATTCAAGCCATATTCAATCTCCCACTCTCCAGAACTGTTCATGATATTAGGCACTTTTTTGGGATGGTGAATTTCTACCAGCACACCATTAAACACTGCACTCACATCTAGAGTGAACACTTTGCGCTGATCCATTCAAATAGAAAATGTGACAAAATCTCCATAATTTGGAATATAGCTCTGCCAAAACTGCTTTTTGCAATCTCAAACAGGCGATAGTAAATGTTGCTCTTTTAGTGCACCCAATGAGTTTAAACAACACGTCTTGGCATCTGACACATCTAACCATGTGAAACAGGCAACCCAATATAAACATGGTTCTGGGTCACTAGGCCCTTTGGAATTTTTCTCCTGCAAATTGTCAGATACCAAATGCCAATATCCCACTACAACCATGAATTACTCTCTGTTTTTCTGGCAGTGAAGCACTTCTGCAATCTGCTCAAAGGGTGTGTTTTCTCTGACTATACCAATCACAAGCCCCCACTACTGCCCTGTTTCAGATGTGTGAGAAAGCTTCACCATGAACACAAAATCAACTAGAGTACATTTCACAGTTCACCACAAATATTTGCTGTGTCAAAGGCGAGGATAACATAGACACAGATTGTTTCACTCAAATCTCAATCTCCATTATCACCTCCCCCTGTGTTGTGCTATATGATGAAATGGCCCTTTGCCAACAACAAAATCCCAAATTTGTCAAATATTTAGGAGACCCCAACTTAGCCATCCTAGATTCATTTAGAGTACCTGGACACATGTTACTTCTAACATGTGACAGTTCCATTGGAAAAAAAAGCCCCTTTGTACCCGCCAAATGTCAAAGAGTAATCTTCAATTTGATCAATGGGCATTTTCACCCAAGCAATCAGACCACCATGTGTCTGATTTCATGTGTCTGATTTCCAATTGATTCATTTTGTCTGGCCTAAACCTGACTGCCTTTATTAGTTGAGAGAGTGCACAGCATGCCAACAATCCAAAATTGGTTGTGAAACAGAAGCTCTTCTCCTACATTTTCATCGGACCAATCACTTGAAGCATGTGCACATCGATATTGTTTGTCCATAGCTGAAGGTTATCAGTTCTCACCATTGTCTAACAATGATCAACCACACCACATGATGGCCTCATATCATCATAACAACAGATATTTCCATGGATCAAGTGGAAACACTCTTCGTTTAACACTGGGTGTCTAATTTTGGCATCCCAAAAATGATAACAATGGATCAGGGATGCCATTTCAAAAGTGCTCTATTCTCCTCCATTGCACACCAGTTGGGAATACACAAAATTTCAAATATGGAGTAACACCCCTAATCAAATGGAATAATAGAGCTCTGCCTTTGAAATCTAAAGCCAACATCATTTCCTGCGAACAATTCAAAAATTTGTGTGGAGAATGGGCAACTGGTTCGCCTCTCATTCTTCTCAGCCTACACTCAACAGTGATCTCCAACCTTAGCCTACCCCCCACCTAACTCCTCTATGATGAAAAGCTCCTTATCCTGGTTGATTTCTTCGAAGACAGAGACATTCTGCAACTGTCAACTAGTACTACTACAGTCACAGTAACAACATCAGTGGCCACTGCCCCAGTAACATTGTTCCCTATTGGCAAGTTTTTGATACTTTGCCCTACAGTTGTACCTACTACAGTAGAACAGACTAATATGGACATTGACTCTCCACCCATACCAATTGTCCATACCCCACCAACCCTACCATTGGCCCCTACTTGTGTACTTTCACTAATACAGGAAAAGGTTGAACCAATAAATGTTGCTGGCAATAATTCAAAATTATTGATCTCACTTCTGCAACACCCTCGCTGGAATCTGTCCCAACAGCTTAGTCATCCACCTCTTGTGACGAGAGTCCCTAGCTGTTGGTAAAATACCAGTAAAATATCCCCAAATTGGTGAGAAAGGGAAGGCCATGTGAAATATGTAGGACACGCTTGTGGCCACTTCTATAACAAACTGAATTGGGATGAGAAATGTGGTTAGTCCCTGACCCAAACCCTCATTCCCCAAGAGGCTTCAACACAGGAACCAAAACAGCTTTACATTTTGTTGGGATACGATTCCCTCACTCCCTCACAAATACATTGGTGTAAATATCATATACCTAATCTGTAAAATAATATACTTGTAACATTTTCATATTTCATATGTGGCGACATTGGTTGCCGCCTCAAACCTTTTTCCATCTCTGATCGACGCAGTTTGTTCTCCGTTTGTCAGTTATTGTTACAATGTCGTGAATGAATATGTTGGTTGACATTTTTGTTTTTCACTGTTTTGGTTTGAAAAGATCTCATCTGTCCTCAACATGGTAGCCAGAGCTTGCGATCGCACAGTGTTAAATGTAATTGGAATGTGTTAATTGTTTAATTGAACTTAAAAGTTTTGTGTTCATTTCATGTAAGGTAAAAAGGCTCATCATGCAAGGTGATAGGAAAAAAGTAAAGTTAAAAAGTGAAATTTTGTAAAAGTCAAGTAATTAATTAAAAGTGTTGAAAGAATAATCAAAGAAAGTGAATCAAAAAATGGAAGTTAATGAAAATGACATTGAATTCTTGGGCGCCAGTGCAGTTGTCAAAGTCAAAAGTGTGGAAGAAGCAGATCAAATTTGAAAGAATCCTATGGTTTGGTAAGCCGGTACATCAAGTAAAAAGCATTTGGCAGTTGTATTTGCCGTGTTCCTGTGGTAATTAAAGTAAGAAAAAGTCAAAATCGAATCAATTTGTTTCGGATCAACTAAGTCCAAGTTCAGAAGTTGAAGGAAAACAGTTAAAAATTGCAGAAATACGTCATCAACATTGAAGAAAAACAAAGGATAAGTCAAAAAATTTAAATTAATTAATCATTATTTCATTTGTTTGTGTCCATTTTTGCTTGAAAATTCATAAATTTTGTGTTATAATTCATATTTTTGGCCTATTTTTGTGAATATTCAGTGACAGGAGATTTGGGAAGTTGAAACCTGAAAGGTACTTAAAGTCTTTCTTTCATACTTTATCTCGTTTCTCCTGAATTGTATAGTCGAGAAAACTTATGTTGAATTGAAAATATTCCTGCTCCCCTTCTTCCCCAATTTCGACCTTTTCCCGATTTTGTCTCTCTGTCCCATCTTGTTTTAAAAAAAGAAAATAAACAATAACATAAAATTCTTTCTCTCTCAAAAATGCAAGATGGGTTACCCAATGTAAGATACCCTTCGTAATTGTTGGCCGAGGCAACATTATGATGTAATGACTTTTTATTTTTTATTAGTTTAACGAAGTTTTTTGGCAGCTCCGTTGGTGGCGAAACCCTTTCTTCAGTTGTTTTTTAATTTGTTGATTTTTTTATGACTTTAGATTTTCATGTATTTGTTTTTTTTGTTGGCCTATCTTTGTTGCCTCGTGACAACTTTTATTTTTTTGTCATGTATAGCCATTTTCTAAGTCATTTTCTCCACTTTCACAAAACCGGAGGATCCGCTCAAAACTTCTCTTTTTTCTAAATTTAACGTAAAATCCGCCCCGCAGCCACCTTCTTCTAGGCCCTGTCTCTTCTCTCGAGAATGCGAAGTGGTCTGGAGGGAGCGTGTAGGATGCTACCATCCCCTAAATTCAAAATTTAAAACCTTTCGTATTTTTTTCCCTAATAATAAAATAAAATAAAATTAAAATTAAACTCACGCACTTTAAAACGCCGTAAGCGTCTTCGGCTAGGCTAAACTATTAGCCTAGCCACGTAGCCTAAACATTTTTTCCCTCTCTTAACTTTCGATCTTTTTCATTACCACCATCTTATTTTTAGTGGTGGTAATGACACTATACAACCTCAGTTGTCGGAAAATCCCCTGCCATTTTATTCTAAATCATATTTTTTTCTGTACTCTATAATATTATTATGAACTCTGTAAGATTTCATCCTTCGTTTTGTCTTCGACCATCGAGGTCGATTTATTTTTTCATCTGTGTTTTTATAAAGATGAATTTTTAATACAATTTTATTTTATTTTTTTATAATGGATTAATTTATATTCGCGGGCATCGGGCCCGCTCAAGGCAATTAATTGAGGTAAATTCGCCGTTGTGTCAAGGAAATAATCGTTTATCTTTGATCGAATTCTTCTGCAAGAAATTATCCAAAGTCGATCAGTCAATGTAGGAATGAATATTCCAGAACAAATTATTAAATCTATCAATCAAGTTTGAACATAAAAATTAAATATTCGGTCAATTATATGTTATCAGATTGTGTAATAAGATGAAGAAAATGAAAATTATCTGTTAGCATTCAAAGATTGAATGCAATATTATTGTGCATGAACATGAAAATATTTGTCACACTGATTGCAATATTATTTCAAATTTTAACTATTGTTGATTTCAATACAATCAGACACCTCATCGCTGTTGGTTAGGGGGATGTGAAGATCGAGGACCAGAATTCCGAGAGGGTGGATCAGAGAACTCCGCAAACACGTAACGGCAAGGAAAACCTTCACCATTAATGTAAACGATGCCTCTGTCCCTCCCCTGTGGGATCTGAACATCGACCTCGTGTAGGGCGGCAAAATTGCTGCCCAAATTGATGGAATTTCCGTGGTTCAAAACGAGCCCAGCCTTCACACCCGCGTACTGTCCTGAGGGAAGGTGTAGATTCAGCAGGGCTGTGGAATCAAACCAATAAGGTTTTGACCTGCGAATCTTCCACTTGATTTTAATGTATTGTGTGTCACACAATTTGCGCCTTTGCGCCAGGACGGATGAAGTGAATGGCTCCTCCCCGCATATGGACACAGCCTGTTGGTTATCATAGTAGATCAAGCGGCGTTGAACATCCCTTTCAATACGACAACGAAACACGATTGGCCTGGAGGGGGGTAGTGTCAACTCCCTAAGGAGTTGTGGATCAGGGAGTTTAGAGTGAAAGGTGGGGGATGGGGGTTTTTCCTCTGGTCCATCTTGTATTGAGAAATCAATACTATTATAGGCTGGAGGGGCTTCTTCCTCAACTTCATTATAAGGAGGGGGGTCAAAACGGTCAGGATCGGCAGAGTGTAGGGTAGAGGGTCTAGAGACGAACAAGGGTTCATCTCCGCTTCTACTGTTTGCTGATTGATCGCGTGTTGATGAGGTAGCCATCGCCTGTAAGGGGAGTAAGTTCAAGAAGAGGGAACCAGACAATGGAGGGTTCCACGTCAAGTAACCAGGGTTACCAGACCTTGGAGGATTTTGGGACGCTCGTGTTGACGAGCGATATTCATTAGATCGAGAAATTGTTTGGATTGTTGAGGAGTTTGGATATGGGGCGGTGACAATGGACGAGGGGATGGTGATTGGAACTGTCGTTGTCACCCGTGAAAGTTTCGGGATAGTGAATTTTGGCATGGCCACAGGGCCACAATAAAACGGATCAGTTTTAGGGGGACAGGGACCCATGAGAGGTGGGTCACCTGACTGACTTGTTTTTACAAAATTGTTGATTTGATTGGGGGACAACTCTCCGTTCAAATAACGTATGTCCCCAATAGGTGTGTCCATTGCAGGTCGGGGTGTCAATCCTATAGAAGACTCAGGGATGGGGGCACGCCTCGATTTCGCTGTAGGGACATCCCTGGATGTCAATCCGGCTTTGATTGAACTTGACAAATGAGAACCATGGGGCTTTGAGATTGGCCTAACCCAATCCACCTGAGTCATTGAGGTCTTGGAAGACCTCGAGGCTACTTTGAAAATTCTCATCGGGGGTTAAGGGATTGGTTGGCGCACTTGGGGTTGGAACCAGCAAAACTTGCCATGGTTAACCCCCTTCCCCTAGGTTTTGAGGGTCTCTTACATTCTGTGGACCCCTTCTTTTTTGTTTTCTCAGTCTCGTGGACTGATTTCTGAGGCTTGGAGGGGGTGGGTTCCTTCGGACCACTGTCAACTTTGGTCGAAGTCTCCACACCACCCTCGCAAGGAGTTACTTTAGGGTCTAGACGATGCAACACCACACGCAAATATCCAGATGTTGTAGCGACGGTAGGGGTGGTTACACTCGTGGTGACCTGTGTTACCGTGGATACGTCAACCACCAAGGCGGTGACGTTTACAAGATTACCGAGTTGTGCAATGGGCGTGGAGATAGAGAAGGCTTGGGAAATGGGGGGCAGTATTTTTTGCCTTGCCCGCATTTCCTCGTCCTCGGAGATGGTCGTCGCCTGGCTGGGGTGGTCGTTGTCATTGTCATCTGAGATGATGATGGGAGACTCCATGGTGGTTTTGGCGATGGATGGGGCCTTTAGGAAGTTGGCACCAAGTTTCTCCAGCGGGATGGAAACCTTGAGACTGAGTTTCTCCTTCGCTGCTGGAGTTGATACGGCGTCGAGGATCCCGTTGATGGTGTCCACCATGGAAGGGTGGATGATGAAGCTGGGGTAGTATGACTCCACAATAGTGTCATTGTTGGTGGTTGTCGTAGTCGTCGTCGTCGTTCTGCTGTAGGATGAAATTGCAGCTGTAAAGGCTACGAATTTTTCAGCCGCAGCAGTCTCCTGGACTATGGCATCCGGCGTCTCGAATGGCGTCCCAAATGTGGCAGAAGCCACGATAGAATGTGTGGTTGGTGGTGAGAGTGGGGTTGGCTCGTCCTTGTGCTGGTCCTCGGCGATGATGATGACGTCGTTTGTGGTGTTGGTTCCCTCCTGGATGGTGGCAGTGTCAAGGGCAGAGACCAGAGATGTCATTGGGGAGACCGTAGCCTCCAGGGTGGTAGCCAATTGGAATATGGGAGAAATGCCGAGAGGGGTTGAGACCAACTCGGCACCCTCCAAAGCCGACAGGTCCACCACAAGAGACATCAACATCGACTCTAAGTCCTCCAGCAAAGAAATGGTCTCTGATGTGGAGTCCTTCATAGGCGATGAGGGTGAGATAGCCCTCACCACATCGACGATTGACGAATAACTTGAAGAGGGAGGGATGGCAGCACAGGGTGTCAAACGTTTAGCCCTGCGTTTTGGCCGGTTTGTTGAATCTGCCTCACACCTTTCTGGCATAACCAGGTTGAGGCAGTCCTCGTGGCGCATCTCGGTTATGTCTGAGATGGCCAGAATCGACAAAGTTTCGGAATGGTCGGCGGTTTTGGGAATTGTAGACTGACAACATGGCCTTAATCGCCGGATTGGCCAGCACAAATGTTTCCTCGAGAAGGAAATTCAGCCGTTGGTGTGCGGCCAAAATGTCAGCTCAAATTACCAAGCGCCTATGTGCAGGTATTTTGGCCGCAACCCCGGGGTCCGTCAGTCGACGTAGTTTGTCCGAGTATTTGGCCAGGGACGAATAAATTACGTCGATAAAAGACCTGATCGACATTCTGAAAAATTTTTATAAGGGGAAAAAAATATTTTAAATTATTATTTTTATGTCACACGAAAAGCGATGTAAAATACGACGAAAAATACGACAACACAATGCGTGAGGCAAGAGAAAAAATAGAAAAAAAAAATTTTAAAAAATGAAAAAATTGAGAAAAATAGAAAATAGGGCGGGTAGAAAAAACACAGTTACTTACGTATTTGTAGCTGGGAAGAACTTCAAGGCAATCAAGGGCTGTACAGATTCTGACCACAAGGTCAGGTGAAAAAAGGTGAAAAAGAGAGAAGAAAAAAAAAAAAAAAAATAAAGGTGAGATGAACGGCGAATTCCAAAATTGGTTTTCCTCAAGAGGTTAGGCTTCTCAAAAATGTATTTTTGGGAAGACCTAGACCTCGAATTATGAATAAAAAAAATATAAAAAAAAGATAAGATGAGCGAATGAATGAAAAAAATACAAGTATAGAAAAAATATGCAAAGAAAAAATAAAGTACACGAAAAATCGAGGTGAAATAAATTTGATGTTACACAGTAGAGCAGAGAAATGAAAGTGAATTTGTGTGTGAAGTGAACATCTTGAAGAAGTCCAGTGAAAAATGTGTTTCATTGTTCCAGTTATAGAGATAAGTCATCCAAGATGCAGTTAATAGTAAAGTGGTGTGATGTATTAGAGATAAGGCTTGCTGCAAAAACACGCACACTAACATTCTCTCTTCTAAAAAAGTGTTAGGCATCGGAGCTGAATTTTAGGTGGGGTGCAATTCTCGTAACGTCCTGTAATCCCTAATAGCACCCTCGAGCGCCGAATTATTTTTCTGCCTGGAAATACACTGTTAGAAAATGTTAGGCTACGAGAGAAAAAACGAAAAATTTGGCGGCCTAGCTTTTTATATTACGCGCGCTTGAATTATAGCCTAGGCTATGTATATAAAATTAGTATTTTTACCTTTTTTTGGTGGCTCAGACCTGGGTCTGGAATATGGAAAAAATTTTCTTTCTTTCTGAAATATTTATACACCCTTCTGTGTGTTTATTTATTTCGTGTTGTTTCTTTACTATATATTTATATATCTTATTTTTTTTTGTGTTATAGTTCTTTTTCTTTTATTATTTTCGTATATTTTTAGGTTTTCTTTTTTTTTTTTTTTTTTCAGAAAGGTGTTTACAAAACAAAAGTATTTCTCTCACCCTCGTGATTTTACGTTATACAAGCCTAGTATTTCAGGTTGTTTATGTGGTGTTGCTCCTAGTTCCCGTTTTCAAGGCTTTCCAGGATGTATGAGTTTCTCCCCTTTTCTTGGACAACCAGGAATGGACCTTTGTAGATGGGGGCCAGCTTTTTTGTGAATTTTTTCTCTTTGTTTGATAAGTGATGTTGTTTGACATATACAATGTCCCCGTATTTTAGTTGCATTGGGCGAGGATAAGATTTATTGAAGTATTTTTTTCTCTCTTCTAATTTCTTTCTCATTCTTTCCTGCACCAATTTTAATATTTTTGAGTACTCTTCCTCAGAGATTTTCTCCAGTTTGGCGCTTCCTCGTACTGTGGGGCGCATCCGGAGGTGTAAAAGGACGGGGGCACTCCAGTGACCATATGTTCGGTCGTGTTTATTTTTCTTTCCACGTCTTTTATGTGGTCTGGCCATTTGGAGTGTTTTGATTTATTTTCAAGGTGTATCCTCAAGCATTCCGCAAAGGTTTGCATGACCCATTCCTCAGGATTTGAGGCAGGATGGTAAATTGAGGTAAACCTGGTGTTGATGCCCTGCGATTTCCAGTGTTCCGTCCATTTTGGTGACAAAAATTGTGGACCATTGTCCGACAGGATGTTTTTGGGCTTCCCAAATTCAGCTATGTATCGTTCCATCCTGTCTATGGTACTTTCTGTGTTAATTATTTTCACTGGATATAATTTCACGTGTTTCGTAAAGACGTCAAGGACCATCAGTATTTTTTGTACGGAGCCTCGACATTGGGGCAGAGGGCCAAAATAGTCTACCGCAATTAATTCATTTTTTTCTTTTGCAATGACATTTTTCATTTCACCATAGGGGTGAAGTGATCTTTCTTGCAGGTTATACATTTTCTGCATTGCTTCACATGATCTATGACATCACCCTTGCACCCTGGCCAGTGGAAAAAACAGTGAATAATGGTGACTGTTTTGTTGATGCCAGGGTGTTGTGCATCCGAGTGATAATATGTGATGCACTGTTTCCTCTTTTTAACAGGGAGGTAAACTCTCCTCTTCCCATCTCTCCCCTGGATGTAGAATAAGCCATCCTCGAAGGTGACGCGGCATTGAGATTGGTGGTTGAAAGTGAGAGAAATCTCCAAATTTTCTTTTTGTAACTCAGCAATCTCATTGTGCCATTGGGTGAAATTTTTTGAAGTGATCTCCGCGTCCTCGGGTATAGGGTGTATGGGGCCAACTATCAGTTCTGAAGCCTGACATATACTATTAGGAACCACAAAATTATCCTCGTGAGAGATATATGTCTTATGGTACCTTGAAAGGGCATCTGCGATTTCATTTTTCCAACCGGAGATATGGTTGATGCCTTTTATGTTGAATTCTTCAAGGGTGGTGATCCATCTCGCTACCCTTGGTGAGCAATATTGTTTTTCGTTTTGTAGCATTGAAAGGCTTTGGTGGTCGGTAAAGACAATCAGTTCATACCCGAGTAGCATGAAATAGCATTTTTTTAGGGTATAAATGATGGCCAATAATTCTCTTTCGTATGTCATATAATTCATTTTGGCTCACGAAAGGAGCCTGCTGACCATACTAATTATCTTCGGCTGATTGTCGTCTGTTAATTGGTAGATGAAGCCCCCAATGCTGTAGCCTGATGTGTCCACCATGATGAAAAATGGACGATCGTATTGTGGGTGGGCTTCTAATATACATCTCGACATTTCCTTTTTAAGGGTGTCAAATGCCTTTTGCATCTCCTCATTCCATTCGAAGGGGACATTGCCACATAGCCGATATAAGGTCGGCCTATTTCTGCGCATCGGGGAATGAACAGCCTTTGGATTTCTTGGAATTGGAAAATCTCTTATTATTGCTGTTCTTTCCTCAAGGGGTTGTATTCCATCCTCCCCGATGCGATGACCTATGAATTTGACTTCGTTTAACAGAAAATCGCACTTATCTTCATTTAAGGTCATATGGGCATCCCTGACGCGTTGAAAGACTAGCTTTAGGTGTTTTAGATGTTCCTCATAAGTTTTTGAGTGGACCAAGATATCATCCACGTAGGCTGCAATAAATTCCTCGGTTCCTTTAAAAACTTCTCGTACAGTTGAGAGGAATGCCTGCATGCTATCTTTGGTGCAGAAGGGTATCCTTGTGAATTTGTATGGCACCCCTTCAAAGACAAAAGGGCAATATTGGCGCGATTCCTCGTCCAAAAGTATTTGTAAAAATCGCTCACAAAAATCTAACGATGAAAACAGTCCGGATCTGGCAAATTCAGTTTTTAATTGTTCAATATGTGGGACTTCATCACCCTGCACATCGAGATATTTGTTCAGTTGTCTGAAATCTCCACAAGGACGATACATGCCATCCTTTTTTGGTACTGCAACAAGGGGCACCCTGTATGATGATTTGGAACCTTTAATTATTCCTTTGTCCAAATATTCTTGAATTTTAACCCTTATTTTTTCTCGCTTGTGCCTGGGCACAGGGTAAGTTTTGCACATCGTGGGTTTATATTCCGCCTTTACCTTTAAGTGATGTCTGTACAGATTACACGCTCCTGGTTCTAGGTGGAAAATATCGTCGAATTCATCCCTTAATTTTTTGAATTCGGGATCGTAATTTTTCTGAGTCGAAAGCTTTTGGATTTCATTTTCAACGGCTCCATTAGCCAAAATTGGCGAAAGATCGTGTAGACCAACATTGTAAGGGTTTAGGGACGTTTTTTTGTGGTCAGGTGCTGGAGAATGTATTTTGTTTCCCTCAATTCTAGCAGGATTGGGGAAAACGGTACTAATTGCTGTTTCGTCTTCTTCAGCATCTGTAAATTCCGGTATGTGTATATTGTCTTTTAAAATAGCCATGATGTTTGCTATACATGCGGAATTTTCAGGAGCCTCATATTCCTGGTACGATAGAATGGCTCCAACCAAGGGGACAGGTGGAAGGTCCACATATTGGTTGGTTTGATTTGTTAACAATGGTTGAGTGTTGAGAGGTTATTCTTCTTCCTCGAGTTCAAACTCCTCCTCATCAATCTGTGTGGATACCTCAAGGATGTCCTCCCATAAGGGGTGCACTAATTCCCATGTAGATGGCTGTAAGGGATGACGGGCACTGTTGTTTCTTTCAATTTTTTGATCAGTTTCTCATATTGATTATCAAAAACCTCAACATGGAACCTGGTATTTTGATGTTCCTCAACACCCATGATGATTATCGCTTTTTTCACGTTCCTCGGAAATTTATGAATATTATCAAGGACCGATTTCATGGTGTTGCCCTCTTGACAGAAAAGATCGTTGGTTTTTGAACACTTGAGGGTGTTATGTTCTGTTAGACTATTTTTGAAGATCATAAGTGCCAGTTTGTCCCCAATGATTAGATAATTGTGGTACATTAAATACAGGGGACGGTAGTCTTGAGAAGTTAGCAAACCTGGCATCCTTCGGTTGCTCTGAAAGGACGGAGTTGCTAGTTTAACGTCGGCTCCAGTTTTTGAGGCGCCTGGCTGTATTCTAGCATATATTTGTTCTGCTCTTCGCCCTCGTGGTTGCTAGGTATCATATCCAACCCTCGTGGATTCTCTACAGGTTGAATGTTATTCATCTTGAGGGCGTATCTTTTGTAATTTGGTTGAGGCCTATCTATGATTGCCTCAGTGGTTTTTGATGCAGAAGTATTTGATATTGGGGGTTTGAATGGTGCCTTGCGCCATACTACATCCCTTTGTGGTAAGTTTGTGACTAAATCGTCAAATTTGGCTAATGAAGTTATGTTGCGCCTTAAGAATTTGCAACCAGCCTGAAGGGGTATGGCTCTATAGAAGACGTTAATAATGTCCTCGTCATGGTAATTGCACCCATGGAGTCGGCGCATCCAGAATTCATAGAAGTCTCTGAAGTTATCGAAACTGCTAGAATATCGGTCTATGTCTTCAAATTCTAACACAACCCTTCTTCAAACTTCGGAGTCCCACTCCCTCGCGAGGTATTCTTTTTTTAGAGTGTTGTAGTCAAGATCCGGATCCTTATTTTGCACCCACTTACAATATTTTTTAATGGCTAGCCTAAAGGTTGCGGCTTTCCTGTGGCTTGCGAGGGGATGGTTTTGTAGCATTTTCTCGTATCTGTCTACGAGCATTTGTGTGTGGGTGGATCAGTTGGCCCCACTCAAGGTTCAATTTTGTAATGTTTTTTCTCCGATTCCTGGATCATTTTATAGGCTCCTGATGATACTTGTCTTCTTTCATCGTAGGAATCGGAGCCCCTTGGGGGTGTTCTTTCTTGGGGTGCATTATTTTGCTGTGTACTTGTCAGGGGAGGTGCAAAAGTCGAGGGTGCATTGCTGAAAGCCGATGGGGCAATGCTTGCAACCTCGGATGCAATTGATAATCAGGGGTTACTATTTTGCGGTTGATTATTAATATTTTGTGTTGATGGTGGTGGTAGAGTAGGTGGATGGGTTTTAGCGTGAATTTCGTTTAACATAGCCTGTATGCAACTTGAACTTTTTGTGACGTCTTCCATTTTTGCCACCTCGGTGGTCACAACTGAAATTTTTTTGTTCATTTGACCCACAGTTTGGTCGAGGGCACCAACTTTTTGGTCTACTGTGTTTGATACAGCATTCAAGCGTTTGTGAAGGTCCCTCATGGCCTCATCCTGGCTGTTTAATCTGTCTTGAAGGGCACTGGTGTCGATGCGGGGAAAATCCTCCCCTTCACCTGGCGGAATTAATACATTATTTGAGCCCCCGTCCTGTGAGAATTCATCTCCCAAGAAACTCATATTTGTGGTTGTGTTTCTGGTGACAGCCTCGGCTGATTTAGATTTACGGGAACGTTGTCTGACCCCCCTGGCTTTTCGGTATATCAGCTTCAGGACTGGAACAGTACAGTTTCGCAAACTTTATGGTCGAACCATTTTCTGCACATTTGTGATCAAAAAATGGCAGAAAATTTTCATGGCCGATGGCTTTTCTGAAATTAAAATGGAAACATTACGTTATTATTAATGTCCTAGAATATTTTTAAAATTATGGGTAGCCATACTCAGGAGAGGATGCAATTCAAAAAGTTGTACCTAGGTGTGTGGATAAAAACACTTTAGCACAACCTAAGTTTTCAGCTATTACTACTTCTGTTGCATGGGCGGGTCCCTGTTTGGGCGCCAGGTTTTGAAAGGGGTTATTTGGTTTGAAAATATCACGTCACCTTGAAACCAGACAGACCACAGGTGGAGTATCATAAATCAGGTCATGTAAGGAATCTTGGATCATGTGAGGCGAGATGTAATTATCCAAAAACAAATTTTTAAAGAAGGGAACTAAAAATTTATTTCATCTCGATCAAGAACATTGATAAAAGAATTGGGGATTAACTATGCTCGAAAAAACATCAATATCATTGTGTGTGGGAAAAAATATGTGGTATGCGACCCTGGGTGGCTGAATCCAACCCAATACATAACCTAACATAGTTTCCCATAAAATAAAAAAACCACTCCGTTGAGTGTTCCACGAGCATCTCCACCAACAGAATTTGGTGAAGATGCGAGTTCAGGGCCCCAAGACCTGCTCAACTAGCCAGGTGATCGATTGAACCGCTTTATACCATGCAAAAGGGAAGAAAAAAAGAGGTGAATTAAAAGAAATTTACCTCATAGCTGAGTGTCCGAGAAGGTGTCTTTTTTGAAAAGGGCAGCCTGAATTTACCTCAATTAATTGCCTCGAGCGGGCCCGATGCCTGCGAATATAAATTAATCCATTATAAAAAAAAAATAAAAATGTATTAAAAATTCATCTTTATAAAAATACAGGCGAAAAAATAAATCGACCTCGATGGTCGAAGACAAAACAAAGGATGAAATCTTACAGAGTTCATAATAATATTATAGAGTACAGAAAAAAATATGATTTAGAATAAAATGGCAGGGGATTTTTCAACAACCGAGGTTGTATAGTGTCATTACCACCACTAAAAATAAGATGGTGGTAATGAAAAAGATCGAAAGTTAAGAGAGGGAAAAAATGTTTAGGCTACGTGGCTAGGCTAAGAGTTTAGCCTAGCCGAAGACCCTCACGGCGTTTTAAAGTGCGTGAGTTTAATTTTAATTTAATTTAATTTTATTATTAGGGAAAAAAAATACGAGAGGTTTTAAATTTTGATTTTAGGGGATGGTCGCATCCTACAACACTTAACCACTTTTAACACTTTTCATGCTATTCACTATTTTCCTGAAAAATATAAATATACTTTTAATGAAAAGTGCCCATCCAAAATTAATAATTATTTAAACTTGATGGCAATATCACATATGCTAGATTCTGACATCTGACGGGTAATCTGAAAAATGTCACTGAAAAATAGAAAGTTTTACTGTTGTCTATACAATAACCTTTTTTACAAAGTTCTACTTCTAACATCTTCTGTACTTCCCAGAACATGAGTGTTGATCATCTTTTTAGCTGTATGTCTCTGGGTCCAGTACTGTATAATTTAAGACTTTGTATGAAATTAGTTGTACCAAGTTCAACTTAATCACAATACATGGATTTTTTTCTTAATTAATCCATTTTATTATATCACGTACGTTAGATTCGGACATCTGCCAGGTAATCTAAAAAATGTTACTAAAAATATTTAGTATTTATTATTGTGATTGCAAATTGTATAAGAAAAAAAAGAAATTCTGAATTACAAATAGGACAGACAACTAGTAAAGAGTAGAAATACGTTTTTTAACATTTCATAACTGACCTACTGACTCTCAATACATAGCAATCAACAAACATCAAAATCTTTTTACAATTATCATAATGTTGATGAAAACCAGTAACAAATTCGAAAATAAGACGTATTCATTTTTAACAGAAAAAATCAGAAAAAAATTGAATCTAAAGTTTAAGACGTGGATTATGAAATAAAGGTAGGGAAATAAGGTTGGAAAAAATTTTACTGATTTTTTGATAAACAATTGAAAATTGTTGGGGTCTTACTATATTATTTGAAATGCCTAAAACTGAAATAGGACAACTCAAATTAAAAATTCAAGAAAATTATGAACGTAATATGGGAACATATTCCTGTTGTTCTATTACCCTAATCAATAAAAGAGAACAATGACTTATTGATTATTAAGAAATTAATAAGCCCTAATTAAAAACTAGTAACACTTCTGAACAGGCATTATTTTAGAAACATACTTATTGACATTTGTTTAACTATACTTAATAATTGACTTAAAGATAAAATCATTATTATACTTAATATGTTATTGGTTTTTGAGAAATGAGGTTTGAGTTTTGATAGAAAAGTAGTAACAATTTAAATATCAGTTGAACCTCGAATAGGTCTATTAACTCACATGGAGAAGAAAAGAACTAGCTTTTTTGATGGTTGACCTACTGATGGAATAGATGAAATTAACAAAACTAGTATTTTTTGGGAGGGAGGGAAGTATTTATAATTAGCAATTAATAACAATTTATACGAATGGAAAAATTGGGATATGTCTGTTTTCTCTTTAGGTTATCATTTGAACACTGCAATGATATCTTATTTTAATATATTTTGGAGTTGACCTATTGACATAATCCTAAATAATTATTATATTACTGGTTTGGGGAAAGGTGAGAACAGGTATTGGTACTTTAGGTGTTCAGGCGGTACGGGGATTCGAACCCGTACCGGCCAAAACCCTAAAAACCTCCCTCGCTCACCGTCACAAAAGGCAGCACCGTACTCACTCGGCCACGGTGCCGGGTGACGGTGAATGAGGGAGTGAGTATTGTTATGTGCCGACGTATAGTGTGGCGGTCGCCACACCACTCCCCCCCAGTATAGCAGAGCGTAATACGAATTCCCATACGGAGGCGCCTAGGTAGGAGCGTACACCGGAACGTGGCGATGCCCCCCCCTACATCACCGCTCCGTGGCATACGTCCACCAGCGCCGTCACGCAGAGAACCGGCGGTGTGACGCACCACAGTACAGTTGGTAGTTCGCCTAGTGTCCGAGAGATGGCGTGAATATTCCATCTCCCGGATCACGTCGAGGTCACCACTTTAGGTGTTCAGGCGGTACGGGGATTCGAACCCGTACCGGCCGAAACCCTAAAAACCTCCCTCGCTCACCGTCACAAAAGGCAGCACCGTACTCACTCGGCCACGGTGCCGGATGACGGTGAACGAGGGAGTGAGTATTGTTATGTGCCGACGTATAGTGTGGCGGTCGCCACAGGTACAAAACCAGAATCAATATAAATGTGAGTAAAAATACACATAGGTGTATTCAACTTTACATGGAAAATGAGGCTGATTTTTATTTACACATTTATTTGACAGTTGACCTATTAATTAAATTAGTGGATGTAAACAGCCCTGTTTTTTTGGGAAAATGTGAAGAAGTTCAAATTAGAAATAAGTAAAAATTTGGCAGGAGAGCACAATTTTGAGATTTCTGTCTAATGCAGTACTTGAAATAGATCCACAAAAGTATTTTATCAATTTATTTAAGAATTGACTTATTGAAAGAATTCTTAATAATAAATATGTTACCATTTTTGGAGACATAGATATGAAGTACAAAAACAAAATAAGTAACAACTGAAAAATAAACTGATAATCATATAGATGTATTTAAATTTGAGAACAAAATAAGTTAATTTAAAAACGAGTTTTAAAAAAATACGCTTTTATAATTGAAGAAGAAAATGGTGAAAGAGAAAATAAAATTTCTCACTTTTTTTTTCTGATACAGAAATAAACAAAAATTGAAAAAACTACTGATAAAAACGGATATGCGTGTATGTGTGCGTGTGTCGCAACACATGAAAGCAGCGCTGACGTTGGTCATCCGGTGTACTTCAACAAACTGAGTGAGTAGAATAAAAGCGTATAATAAGGAGGCTTGTAATTTATACAACTAATCGATGGTTCACCTGTTGATTAAATTAGTAAAAGTAATTACACTATCATGTTCTGTGAAGTACAGAATATGTTAAAAGTAGGAATTTATAAAAATGTTATTGTTTACCTTCATTGATTAGAGTAATAGAGCAATAGTAAAACCTTCTATTTTTCAGTAACATTTTTCAGATTATCAGGCAGATGTCAGAATTTAGTGTACGTGATATTTGACAGCATTTCATTTTATAGTAGATAGTATTTCTCTGGTAGGTACATGAATATATAAATTTTTTAAATCAATAACTATTTCCGCTTACATAAATTTAATTTCATCTAAGTGGCATTGTGGGTCTTATTGTTCTGCAAGTATCTCTTTTCCTGCTCAATTAGTGTATGCAGCAACAGATACTCTTCCTTTCTTTACCACATTTGTTTATATTCGCTATCTTGTCCTCTTACATTTTTTCCCAGTTTTTCTTTTATTTTTTACAGATTTGTATTCGTAGTTTGAACAGATTAACTCAGAAATATGTGTAGTAGTCAGTAAATCAAAATGATAGAGTTTATAATAAGGAGCAAAAAATGCTACAGCATAATCGCTTCTCACAAAATTTAAGGAAATGCAATTAAAATGAGCGAATCACTGAACAAAAAAATAAGAATTAGTGGAATGAATGCTTTTTTGTACAATACGTGACTATCTAATTCTTGTCAAAAGGGCTTCATTCTGGAATGAGTTCCTTTTCTCACCAACTGCAATTTTTGAATGTGATTTAACACATTGGATATGTCCGGAATGAGTTCCTCTTAGTCTCAGTACTCTTTTACAGTGCAAAATCATGTATAACTCGTATACCACTAGAAAGTAGAACGAGTACTTTTTTGAAATAACCTATAAAACTATAAAGGTATTTAGTTCTTTTCAATAAGATGTTGGTAATCAGCTAAAAATTTCGTCCTTTCTTTACTTTTGTTTCGTATAAGTATCTATTTGACTAGATTCTTCTTTGTTTTGAAAGAATTGAAATCTAGAAATTCTTAGTTCTGGACAGTGGAAATTTTGAATTTCGTGTGAGTATGCTCTGTTTTTTCCGTATAGATTTAAGTATTACAATTCACAGATTAAGGATCAGACTCGGTGCCTCGCCCCTTCACATTCCTCATTTTTGATGGTTGCTCCTCATGCCTTTACATCTAGCATCGTATTTTTCAATTATTATACATTTTTTGGTGAGAATATATGGCGCATGCTACACAACAGTCGCAGTTACTATTTGCACTATTTTCATTAAATTCGTGAAGCTTTTTACATTTGTGTTTGTTGAATTGTTTCTTTTCCGGAAAAGGTCACTAACGTTTTAGCGTGCCGTAAACCCCGAGGAATGCCAAACAAGTTAACGTTTCATCTCTCAAAAACTGTAATTTGTGATTCCACGATATATTGGCCTCAAAAACGCCAGTATTTGCTCGAAGTTCGTGATTATGCAACTATATGAGAAAGAGGCTGAGCCAGAAGAAGACTACATTGGTTGTAATCATCGAACAATCGATTTAACTTACTTTTTACTTGACATCACGAAAATGGGAGGAAGGAAAAAACTCGACCCATTTGAAACGAGAATTTATGAAAAAACAAGCGGCTGCCATTATAGCCATTACGGTTTGGAAGGTGGTTTCATTTTATTTTTATTTTTTTGGTATTCAACTTTACCGACTCGAAGTGCTCCTTCATACGAATTCTGAAAAAATCGTACATGGTCGAAAATGCAGCGTGTATTTTCGGAAAAGAAAAAACCTGTTCGGTCTCGGCCGTTTAGACCGGTTTTCTTCGAACAATAAGGAACGCGCCACCAGCTCTTCGTGCGCCTCCAACCCTTGCCCTGCGATCGATGCTTTAAATAGCATAGTTGAAGTAGAAATCGTCTTTGTGCTACATGAGGTAGAGGTACTGGTACTGTTCGTAGAACTTTGGAACATGAACAAGAGACTGGGACGATGGCAGAAAAATAAAATAGGAAAAAAAGAAACGTGGAAAAAGTACGAGGTGACGAGTAAAAAAGAGTAAAATATATTCGGGTGGTCATATTATTCTTGTCAGGAAAATTCTTTAGCCGGGTTTCGTTTTTTCTTTTTTTTTTTTTTTTTTTTAATAGTATTGAACGAATGCCGTTAGTGGTATTGTGAGGTTTCGTCACGAGTTGTGTGAAGAAATGAGACGTTAATTTGAGGAGGCATATGTATAATATACAGATAACTGATTGAAAGTAAACTAGTTTTGTGCTTCGTGCGTTTATTCGAGTTCAAGACTGCTCGCTGAAGGATTCGTCTGATGCGAACGTGAACGCTCATTCGAGGCTTCGAGCGTATGAATGATTCCAAATTAATACTTCTTTGTTCTATACTTCCGCAGATCAAAATTGGAGAAGGTGATTAGGCTTCTCTCCCTTCCCCGTGGTCAGTTTTTCTAAAAGTTCTTATTTTCTCATTTCTCTTTTTAAATTCACTCTGTGTGCGTAAATTTGGATAAAAAATTATTGGAACCGTATTTTACATCCGAGAATAAACCTCTACCACTCCACCAAAATGACTGACAAAGTAACAATCTTCTCATTCTATTCTATTCTGACTTTTTTTGTCCCACCATTTTCTAACGAAGGAAAACTTGGCTATGTGCCCGACACGATTACATTTATAACATTTATATGTAGGCTTACTATCCTTCGACGACTGTGAACAGCAATCCTTACGCATATGACCCATTTTGCCACAACCAAAACACTTAATTGAGTGACCAGATGATTTGCCCATTTATTCCCCCTCATGTCAGAGTTATTTTGAGAGCCACATTCGAAAGAGTAACCCATAATCATTATAATCATGTGAATCATTTGAGCCTGTGAGAATGAAAGTGACGCAAGTCGCACTTAATTCATTCTGTATAATGGAGGGGTTTACGTTTAATATTACAATAATTCAGCGCGCGCAGGTACCGAGCTGAAATCGGCTGTGTGAACTCGTGATAGTAGGTACTGTAAAGATACGGAGTCAAAAACAAGTTTTTTTTCATGACGAGGGGTTAGCGGACAGCGGATTTGACTTACACCATTGTCAAAATTACTTATAAAATCGGTCGGATTAGTGAAGATGACTTACACCACAAATTTTTAGAGAAATGACAACAAAATTATAATGCAAATTTTAATCTTAAATTACAAAAAATAACATTTTGTTGTTTTTAATATCATTAAAGAAACCTGAATTTTAATACAAAACGGATATTATCACTATTAATAATCTAATTTGTCAGCGAGCTCGTCTTCGGGTTCAAAATCCGGCAAATGCCCAGCTTCCATACCATCGTTACCTTCTACAGAAGATACGGAAGTCAGATTATTAAAGAACGAATGATGAGTTGGTGGAATGTACGGTAATAGATCAAGCATATCATACTTTTTTTTTGCAGTAACTGGTGAAACGTGCGGATATAAGCGAGTTTGCGTAACATTGCTCAGGTGTATGTGTCTTCTCCCTTTTTTTCCAGTCAAACTCATCTCCGAAAATTCGTCATCTTGTAAGGAAGTTTTATAAAATGTGGAAAAGGGCGCATTTTTGTCGTACCGGAGCCATTGTATTTTCAACCAGTTTACAGGTTCATTGTTCACGTTCACATTTTGGTGAATAATAGCTTTCTCAAGTGCTTTTGTACATAAGAAGTCGCTTCTGTCCATCTTACAAACAGTGAACTTTTTCTGCCGACGGCAAGTAGTCATCACATTGTACCAATCATTGGGTGTGAAAATGGTTTGATTTTCAGCAGCACTTTCTACAGATGCAAAATCAGAGTCATTTGGTAAATATGAGTGGCCAGATACGAGGAATTTGTGGTCGATGATCTCAACTGAATTATCTAGTGATGAAACAAATTTAAGCAGAGATAAAGCCATTTTAATATTACGATTTTGCCCAGTGCACGTATCACTGAACATGGTAATTCGTTTTACGGTGACTGGTAGCATCTTGAAATGTTTTTTCAAACATGTTGCAACTTTTTGCGAACCTCGTTTCCCTTCTAATTTGTTCCACACGTAAAAAGTTCCTTCATCTTTCGATATGTCATTTAGCCCTACATTGTAGCATGTAGAAGGTAACGATGGTATGGAAGCTGGGCATTTGCCGGATTTTAAACCCAAAGACGTGCTCGCTGACGAATTAGATTATTAATAGTGATAATATCCGTTTTGTATTAAAATTCAGGTTTCTTTAACTATATTAAAAACAACAAAATGTTATTTTTTGTAATTTAGGATTAAAATTTGCATTATAATTTTGTTGTTATTTCTCCAAAAATTTGTGGTGTAAGTCATCTTCACTGATCCGAATGATTTTATAAGTAATTTTGACAATGGTGTACGTCGGACTTGCACCACTATTATAATTATCAGAGCCTGGTTACAATTTACAAGCAAAACTTTTGGTGGCGCTCTCTGGCGGAAAAAAGGTTAACTTGACTTGATTCACTTTCAAACTAACTGTTTGACATCGTACGAATGTATACTAGCGCTATCGCAGATTTTTTGGAAATTTGACTTACACCACTTTTATTCTCACAGGCTCATTTGTTTAATTTGTAATTTTTTGTTTGTTTAGGCAGTCCAATTGATAAACTTACAGAAAGGCCTGTTCAATTTCAGTCCTTAGATTATTCTGTTTACAGTGGCATAATAGTATATTATACACAGGAAAGTTTGCAAAACGAGCGTAACGAATGAACGCACTTTTGAACCTTGTTGAGGAAGATATTTCATATAATTAATGATCAGAAAGTGACGATACGTTAAAATTCTATCATAATGATGTATCTTATACAAAAATGTTAAAAAACGGAACAGAATATCAACCTCCTCATTGTAGCCTGTTTAAAGTTTGATTCAGAAAGTGTAAACTATACCTCGATGTTAAGTGAACGTGCCTCTATGTAAAAAGATGCTTCTCGTTTTTTCATGGAGGCGCCTTCACTTTTTATCAAGGCTATATTCATCAATGATAAGAGCAATTTTTCACTCGCAAAATACCAGCGTAAACATTGCCTTTCTGATTATGTATTATATAAATAATTTTATTTTGTACCGAAATTATTTCCTATGTATTTGATTTCGAAAACATTAAAGAGTACCTATCAAGTAAATTTTTCATTTTTTCAATAGTTTTTGAGAATTTTTATTTTACCAACTGTTATTAGCTACACTTGTGGTAATTATGTAGGCTTATAGGAAATTTTTGAATATATTCTAAATTATTATTAGTAAAATCTATGTTTGAAATATTGACTTTTTTTGCCTTTTCATTTTTGAAAGGAAAGTTTTGTTTTATTGACACTCTCACATTCAGAAATTCTAGCATTCCTGTGCCAATGGAGCTACACCTATTGTTCGACTGTTGCCTAATATATGAATGGTATACACGAGCGGCCTATTTTTCGAACGTTTCCGATATTAACCAATTATGTGGAAAGTTTTCTTATCAGTGGTAGGTAGTGAGGAAAAACCGCTCGTATTAAATTTGAATAACATATAATATACTTCTGTCTGATTGTTAAATATTTGAAGTTTTCGAGTTATCGTGTCTCTTTGGGTGCTCCAAATATCATATCTCATTCAATTTTCCAATGGTCAGTTTCTATGTACATAACTGACGGATCTCTAGACTTCATAAAAGCAATTAATTCAATCGGGGCGATATGAATATATACAAAAGATATAATTCCTAATTTTTAACTGTTTCTATTCATTGTTCAAATCGAATTTATTTTTATAATATACGTTGTGGTTAGTGATTTCGAATCTTTGTGAAGGAAAGTAGTTCGTTTCTGTCGTTAATCATCTCTTAGAAGAGGGAAATAAATTTCAGAAGTCGAAATTGTCGTTGAATTTTTAATTATGGTGAATTAAAAGCGCCCCAAAAAAATTCTCCTATGAAAATGAAGTTTCATCAACAAACTGCCGTAGAAAGAGGCGTAGGTACCTAATAAAGAATGATGTACTGGCGAATCCCTTTTTATTTTCAAGGGAATATTAGATTGTTCGATAATTTACGAGAAAATATTTCAGAATTTTGAAGAATAATAATGTCGAATACTTAATCTGTTGTACGTCGATGGCATTTGCGAACGTAGTGTTGAATAACAGCTCAATTGATTTTTGGAGTTTCGCAAAAAAGAGGAAAGATGGAGAATGTTGCGTGGAAAAAGATAGGAATTTATGGAAGTTTCTTCAACTTTCTACTGGATAGACAACAAACTCGGCTATATGCGTTCTTCGTATTTTGCGAAACGGTTCATTTCCTCGATTTTTGAACTCGACAACGTCGCCTACGTACTTTAATATGCAAAGCGTGTATCCATTGCGGGTGGTATTTTGGGAATTTGAATGACAATTTGATGATGTACGCCAACGTATAATTTTTGTTTTGTGGCACTATGAATTTGTTCGAATCGCTGAAAGATTAGCTTCGTTGCTGCTGATGTCATGAGTGCGGAATAATTTTGATATATTATAAATGAAAAAATATGACTTCGAAAAATAAAACCGTCTCTTTTGAGTTGGCAACTTAATTAACCTTTTCTAATTCGTACTTACTGAGCTCTATGTTAAAAAAATCTCTTTAGAGCGATTTCGATTTATGATGCAAAAGTGTAAATCATTTTGAAAACCTATTCTATAAATTTACCATTTTTTAAGCCTGCTGTGGAATAATATTTTGACTACTTTCATGCGTAGATATGATCCGAAATACGATTGGGTTCAAAATGGAAGGCTGAGGAAATTCCACCTTTTGTATAATTAAAATTTGTCCTTTCATAATTTTTATTAACTTTGATTACTTTATTTTTAATACAATCGATGACGTTAGAAGTGAAACAGTGTATGTTATTATTGAAACGGAAAATACCGGCCATGAATTGAAATTATATTTTGTAAAAGCCACTTTTCACTCTGGTTTCGGTGGAAATTTCCTCAGATCGAATATACCTAACAAATTTCTTCTTGAAAATAACATTTGTTCCAACATTTTCTGTCGATTTGAATCGTGATCATGATTGACCAAGTAGATTAATGATACTTCAGGCTCATTCTACTATGAGTTCAAATAAGATGAAATATATTTTCTTTATTTTATACTATCCTTTCACTTCTCTTATAAATAATTTTATCATCAACAATGTCTGGAAATGTTTTTAAGTAAGTTTTCTTTAAAAATCTACTTATTATGTTGATCTCATGCAAAGATTTACGAGTGGAGGTATCTATATTTTTCGTTCCAGAACATAATAAAAATTTTGGCACCGAAAACTCAAACGTAATTTATATATATATATACAATAACTTATACCCACAGCTTCCCAACAGCTTCACTTGAACAGTGTCTATTTGTGTGTGTTTGCTTTTTTTCTTTAACTGATCCCGTTTTTATGTGGCTCTTAATGTCCAACAATTGGTTCGATCCAAAATTGAATTGAAAATTTGTATTCAGTGCCACGAAAATCCGTTCTCTATAATTCTAGAAAAATTTATCTTGAACCCCTTTTTTTTTTGGTCTCAAAAAGTCTAACAATTTGATTCAATCAAAAATCCAAAAATTTGAATTCATCGCCCCAAAAAACACATTCCGCGATGGATTACTCGATAATATATTAGACAAATTTCTTAACGCACTTTGAGTGGTCCCAAGGTGTTCAACGATTGATTCAATCAAAAATTCGATCAGAAATTTGAATTCAGTGCCCCATAAACATATTCTACGATGTATTATTCAGTAATATATGAAAATAAATTTTGGATCTTCTTTTTGTTGCTCTAAAGTCACCAAAAATTTATTCAATTGGAAATTAGATTAAAAATTTGAATTCTGCGCCCCAAAAAACATAATCCTTGATTTATCACTCGATAATACATGATACAATTTTCTTGACTCTTTTTGTGGCCCCAAAGGTACCAAAAATTAATTCAATTAAAAACTGGACAAGCATGAATTATGATCTGTTACTAACTTTTCAGCTAGGTATTTTATTAGCAACTAATTTTTTACAGTTTGAAAACGTAATTTTTTACAAGATCTGTTTATAAACACCTTAACGATGTACAAAAAGCAGTTGATTTTAGAACCATTTAGGACCGATAATACATTATACATTGGTCTTTACTTTCTACATCGTCTTGGGCGAATGCGTTATTTTATACACTGGTCTGGCTTATTTGAAATAGCCATCGTCGTTTTCTTTGCTTATATATTTATTTTATTTTTATTTTTTTGTCATAAAAGTTTCCTTTGCTGTAGGGATTCGTACCTCTGACCTCGCCGTCAGAGAGCTAGCCCCTTTACCACTACGCTACGATATCTTTATGGAAGCTGGGGCATAGTTTGCGCTTATATGTTTCCCCATGTCAAAAATATTCATTTATCTTAATTTTTTTTTTCTAAGGGAAGGGTGTGTTGCAAAAAATAGTGTCTGACCCACGCGTATATAGTGGGTGATTGATACTCGTGTGATTTGCTTCAATCACCTTCGGCTCGTGCTCCAAAAATCATACTCGGATATCAGAATCACTTACTTTATACACTTGTATCACAAATAACTATTTCGAACAGAGTTGCTGAGTTAGAGATTTTTTTTCTTATTGTACTTATATGCTGAAGACAGTGTTAGTGGATGACCCAATTCATGAACATCGTCTTAAGCTGCTTTTACATTCGACGAACAACGAACGTTTTTTTGCTCGTTTGGTGTAAACGGCCATCACACAAACCAGTAAAAATGAACGAAATGTAACCTTACGAATATAGGAAAATATTGAACGAACAGCGAATGTTCGTTTGTTGTAAAGGCAGCTTTATTCGTATTATTTATTTGAAAATCTGGGCTGATTCAAATAATAATGTATGAAAGGTTAATCACGTTTATCCAGCTTACGTCAGTCACGGCAGGCTGTGTTGCCATCTGTATTTACAACAACAAAAAAAAAAAGCCTCGTAAGTTATACCTTGAAGTTGGGGAATTTTCATTCCATTTCCTCTGTCGTTCTTTCATTCTGAAATAAATAATGAAATAATATTCTCGAAGAAAGTAAGAGGAAGTCATCAGACTGAAAATAAATTAAAATACCCTCATAAATTACCTACAATGCTATAAAACATTTTTGAGTTGTATTCGGCGACAGTTTTTCTTGATGACTGTAAATTAGTGAGTGTTAAGGTGCGTATTCACTTGGTGAACGGGCGCGAAGAAACGCGCACGAACACTGGAAACAAAATGAATTCGCTAAGTGAATACCTGTTTGCAAACACCTCAAATGCGCACTTTGTTCCCCATTAGAAGTTGGTAACTGATGGGATTACAAAAAAAATTTCTACTAACATCCCCTGAGTATTTGTATTTTTTAGGTACATTTTGTTCGGGACTGTTCGCAGCATTTGCCTAGTGAGTACGCACCTTTAAACGAGGGTGAAAAAATAAATAAATAAAAGAAACAGAAATGACTGGAAAAATCAAACCAATAAAAGTAGAACACATGATTTTCATTCACTTGAAAGGTTTGCGAAAAATTAAAAAGTTTGGGTCTCGATTTGTGGCGTTTTATCAAGCAGGCAAACGCCAAAAATACGCTTCGTCGGTTTTTTGGAATTTTTATTTAATCGTTAAGAAAAATTTTACCAAAGGGCCGCTGCTAGAGCCACCTGTTACTGCGCGGCGCATGTAAATCGATTTTCAGACATCGATAATTGAACTTACGAAACTGATTACGTGCGTGCGACCCCCAGATAATGTATCGAAAATTTTTTTCTAACTGAGGCATCAAATGTATTAGAATGGTGAGTGGGATAGGGAAGTAGGATTGATTGACCGAATTTGTAAAAAAAAAAAGAGCCAATTTTTGGCAAAGTTCCAAGAAAATTTATCTTCACGAATGAGACGAATAATAGAGGAGTTTTCTCATTGTCTTGTCTTCTATTCCAGTGAAAGTGGAAATACTTTTCGATATCAAAAAATATGGCGGTACTTGCTACTATGCGACTTTAACGAAATTTGTCTGCAAATAAAAAGAGGGATTTTGGTTTTCGACGTATATGCTTCTCTTATTTTTGGCAAAGAAAAAAGATTGGGTGGAAGAGTGCAGAAAAAAAAAAAGAAGAAGAAAAGATACGAGTAGAGTAGTAGGGAAAAAGGCAGTCGTTGATACAGGGAAGGCAATGCATGGTGCACATTCGCAAAAACGAGGGAATCAAAAAAATAATGACATTCGAAGCGATAACATCGTCGGTCGTGTTCATGGGGTAATAAATAGCCTGAAAGTGTGAGGGTTCCTTTTGCTTCACCGAAATACGTAAGCGTCTTGTCGTCGAGTGTATTTTTGTTATGTGACTGTATTAGAAATCAATTCGATGAAGTTGCCAAAAGGGAAGTTCCTTTTCGCCTCTCACAATAAATGAGATTTTACTTGATTTTTTGACCATTTGAAGAATCCGTTATGGCTAGTTCTCCTTTTTTTTTTTATTTATCGTTAGCAGGGCTTTCAGGAGCCAGAAAAAGTTTTAGTAGAACTTTCGGCTCGAAAGGGATCGCTGGTCACTAACGCTGTGAGATTCTGAATTTTCAGCTTTACCTCCATAGTGTTATTTTATTTTCAGTCCTTCGGAGAAAATTCAACGATTCAGTTCCTAAATTTTTGATCTTGAAGAATTTTTATGATGTTAAAATTTTTTTTGGGGTGAATTTAGGGTAAAAATTTTAATAAAACTCAACTTTTGTGAGTGTATTTGAAAACAAAATTAAAACAGGCATTCACTTAAAATTTCTTTTTTTTTTCTGAGCAACGAATTAGTGAAAAAACAATAAGTATGTACTACATTAAAAAATAGGAGGCTATATTTCATTGTAGTAAAAAAATAATAAATTGAAATTCGATGTTTCACTCATAATTGAATGAAAATATGAACTTGTTTTCTTTATTATTTAAAATGTAAAAATTCTATCTTTGAAGTTCTATTCATGTGAGGGGCTCAGAACAAAAGTTGACTAAGAATTTTTGAGTGAAGGTTATTTTGAGGTATGCAGTCGAAAGTTAATATTTTTCCATGCAATAATGAACGAAGTCGAAATTCATTACATCGTTGATAGAATGGGATGAATGTATGAAAATTTGGTCAGAATCAATAGGAAAAAGAGTAAACTTAAGACACACTTTTCTCTAAACAAGGTTTTGTGGACTTGACTTATCAACTTTTGCTCCGAACCACTTACGTAACTATTACTTTTTTAGAAATCTTTTATGCGAAAATTTTATTTATGAAAAAGAAGCCAACATTCTGTATGAGAAAACTTCAATAATTTATCTTTTGGTTGAACAGGGTCCTTCATTCCTTTCGAAAGCCTTTAGTACCCTACTTAATTAAATGTAACAAATGCTTCAGCAACCTTACAGTAATCAGTGTGCTGGAGTCTAAGTTTAGCCTGTAAGATTTCGTGCGAAATTTTAAATATTTTTCAACTATACTTTTTTGTAGAACTTTCAATCTTGACTTAAGATGGTAATATTTTAACTCAGATCTGTGAGGTACGGTGCCTATGAGTGAATGGCGAGCTATTTAAGAACTACACCGAGGAAACGCCTCTTATCCAGATAACTTCGTTATAGGTATATGTTGAGTTACCTACTGTATTGGAAATCAATTTGGCGGAGATGTCTTGACGACGGTGTTCGTATTTTCCTAGGTATCACCATTCACAAAGGATGAGATTTTTAGTTTTATTGTGAAGTGAATTTGCTGAGGAGTACCTATATTCTAGGAAATTAGAATCGTGAAGTTTGTGTTGAAGAAAATAATGAAAAGAAAATATTGATCGTAGTTTGATCAGTAATATAATCCAGTATTGTTGGTACGCCATTGAGCGAGAGCTTAAAAGCAGGTATTGATGTAATCTATGTGCAAGTGGGTGGAAGGAATGTGAATTAATTTATCTTCATGTGGTAAAGTAGTAATAAATGTGTAGAAGCGCTGTTTGAAATCGAAGGAGGATTGTAGTGTGGTGCGAAAGCAGGAAAAAATAATTTTTATATTCAAAGCCATCGTGGCCACATGTTCGTGTTGTAAAATAAAACGAGGGTGCCGAAGGGTGAGAGTTGTGTTTTTCGATGGGGTAGGTAGTTCTAGTGTATGATTAGTCATTTCTGAGGGGCAGGTACATGGCTACTTGGCGTTTTCTTTGCTCGGAAAGTAAAAGGCTGCATTAAGGAAATTGAAGGAATCAGGAAGAGTGCGAACGATAGTGCCTAATGTTAACGCTTATGATGCTAAAATATTATGCAAAATCATGAAAATAATAGTATGTTGTGAAACTTTTTCAATGTGGTTGAGATGATCGTAACTATTTTTTCATTTAATCTGAGCTAAGTGGCCAATACCCTAAAACTGTTGGAAGTTCGTAAATTGTACTTTTAATTCATAAATTCTGATTTTTTTGTATTTTCTTCACTTCAAATTTTATCTTAGGTAAAATTCTCGAAAAACAATTGAGGTTTGGAAATCGTGTTTCAAAATATCCTTCATAGTACATATGCGTATAGGCGAATTCGATGAAAATTTGGGTAGAACATGAATTTTTAAAGACAAAATGGGAGATTGGCTAAAAATGTTGCGGAACCTACCAGATATCATTATAATAAATGCACAAGCCAGGGTCATAATTATTTCCCAATATTATTCCCTTTTATTCGATGCGTGTATGCCAACTCCCTAGCAACAAGAGAAGCCAAGCGTAGATAAAAATACAAAGAAAGAGAAAGACAAGAGATGTTTTTAAAAAATTTTTTTCTTTATTTATTGTTCTAGCAGAAGTCACGGGGCGACAGGGCTTGTATTATACTAAAAATGCCGCTCATCAAGTGCAGTGTTAAATTTTTGGTTTCACATTTTAGTCTCCCTAAATTAGTTGTTGGATTATAATTATAAACTATGAGGAGCTAAACCAAAAATTTTCGAATAGAAGTTCGTTTACATAAAGTTTGCATTAGGAAATGTTTCATTAACTGTTTTCTTATTTATCATAAAGCCAAGATATAGGGCGGTGAAAAAGGTTAGTTATTTCGGAAGGTGAATAATGGTATTATTTTCAAATCATTGAGAATCTAAAAATATATACAGATGTATAGATAGCCAAAGTAGTTAGCATATTGATATTTACCATCAGTCGGTTTTTATATATTCCATGTTTCATGTACATATGTACAGCGTACATAGCAAGGGCGGAGGCATACAATTTCATAATCCTGAAAGTTCAGAAAAGAAAAGAAACTAAAAATTGATAAATGTGAAAGGGAGATTACGTATATTCAATGGAGTACCATCAAGATGTTGTATTAAGGGTATATCTCCTCCTAACGCAAAAAAAAAGAAACCATAAAAAACATACAAAAAACGAAAATATTATAAGACAAGTATTGTATTCCTATCCTATCTCAACTTATACTGTAGTATGAACAATAATTGTATGTATGTATGTATGTATGTATGCATGTATGTATGTATGCATGTATGTGTTTGTACCAAGTTAAAAATTGTACCACCCCAGGATGGTACAGCTATTTTTGTACGATCCTAAAATGGTAGAAATTTTATTGTACGGTCTAGGAGTGCACAGCTAATTTGTGCCAAGTTGTATTTTTAATCAACTTTTTACAAGATTGGTTGTACTAAGTCTGAAATAATTCCTCTTGAAATTTTCTGAAAGAAATAAAGAGATGAAAGGTATCGCCTTTATCTCTTTATCTATTTCCAGTTAGTAAATAGAAAAGGACGGTTATGTATCTGACAATTTTTTGTTTGATTTTGACCCTCGAAAGTTTTTCTTTTAATTGGTAATTCAATTTGGTATTGAGGGCAGCTCTTAAATTTTGAAATTCTGAGTTTTCACTTCTTTGAACTGACGCTGAATCCATAGGAGAAAATAGGGTCAAGAATCTGGGGGGTTCGCTTTCACACGCCCTGGAATGTCATACTTTCAACCTCCACTGAATACAGAATTCATTCGCCTTTAATGCTCAAATTCTGAAGAATAAAAATTGAAAAGTTTGTACCCTAATTTTCTCTCATTCTTCTAAAAAAAAAAAAAAAAAATTATCCAGCCACTCTGACAAAAGAATATGGTTTTTAAAAATCGTACTATTGGGACCAAATTTGATAGTAAATTCATATACCAGGATCTTAAAAACTGACGACTATACTGAATTTCATAGATGTTGATCAAAGGATACACTATTTGAAGCATAAAATTGGAATAAAATTGAAGATTCTATATGAAATATAACGACACAAAAATTGGTTGCATATTAGAATAAATTTTGTAGCCATGGATCAAAAATTATGAATTTTGTAGTCATAAAACCTTCAAAATGGGAAAAAGGATGCCTGATTCACAACAAGATCAATATCTCTAGTCCTTCATTTAGTACTGTAGATTTTGTGAGTTTGGGGAATCAAACCTAGGACCTACATGTTTGCCATCTAAAAGCGGTGAACTTAACCACATGGCCATTTTATTGCTGGCTATAATTGGCGAATGTATTTTACATAGGACAAGGTATGGTGTTTCTCACAGTACTAATGTTCATTATTATTTGATCAGAATTACAACCTGTGCCATGGTAACATTAAAATTGAATGTTTGTTAGTAATATATACTGTATATACGTATAAATTTGAGCTTTGGTGTTGAAAGTTTTCTTGTGAAGTTTAACAAATAATATAATGGTTAGTGGGTAGTATCCCCAACTTGGTTTATAAAATCAAAATTAATTAAGATGAAGCAAACAATTTGCTGAAACATAAATTTTCATGTATTGTAAAATAAAAATAACCAGCTGTTGGAAATGTTATTGAATTTCCTTTGTAATGTACTTGTAATCAATTACCACTTTCTTTTTTTTTGCTGTCTTTCTTCTTCATTCTCATCTTTCTTCATTTTCATTGATAAGTTTTTAGGTGCGAGAAAATGATCTAGATAGGTCTCAAGTTTAAGAAAATTCGTTGAACAGAAGTATGAGCATCTGAGTCTATTCATGAGCAGTAAGTGGTAGCAGATGTCCGCAGCTAATGATGAAAAATTTGCCTGGAACGATCGTTTTTTTTAGATATGCAATCTGCATATCACACAATTTTCTGATCAATGCTGTATACAACATTAAAAAATGAGTCATATTGGATCTTGTATCTTGATAACTGATAATTTGATGTCGGCTTCACGCTTTCTGTAGACTTGCTGTCAATAGGTATCGTCATATTATTGAATTAATAAATATTTTGATATCGAAATATTATGGTTTTTGAATTTACGATACTTACGGAGTACCTCTTTCGAAATTTTTGTTTTTATTTGTTTTTTTAATGCTGCAAAAAGTTATTCATTCGTCCTCATCTGATCTTTGAACCAGGTACTACTATAAAACATGGGTATAATATGTACAATATTTGTTTTTAAAGTACCCTAATTCAAAGCGATTTTGTGGAGTCGGGGTCAATGCTACGAACAATAGTGTAAGAATCATATTTGTTAACAATGAAGTCAACTATATTTTTTAATTTGAAATTTTCTTTGTACGCCTTATATTTTTCATGAAACTCGAAGAAAATCGGTTTTCTAGAGATTCAACCTTCTGTAAAAACTTCAGCACGAAGGATTGGGTTGAGATTTTTAGTAGAGTATTTCTGGAATGTTACCCAACATTTTTGAGCCATCTCCCGTATTATCCCTCATCATTTGCTAATTCGATTGTACTATTAGAAGAATTGTTGACTCCATGAATTGAAATTAATTCTCATTTCCGAAAAAAAGACATTCAACCTGAATCGAATTTCGTAGTTTCCTTTTCTCTTCTGCTGGCTCTGATTCAAGATTCAACTCCCCTGGAAAATGAAAATTATAGGAGCGCCATGAAGTAGACAGCCCTAGCTATTGGAAGGTGAGAATTGCGTGTATCCAATTAGCCACGGTTTAGCAATGAGGAAAGACAAATTGTACTGTATGCTGTCACCCAGCGAAGTGCCGACTGAAAATGACATTTTTCTTATTGCATTTGTAAGTTTTGGCTTATATTCATGTATGAAAGAATGAAACCCTGATTCGCTTCCCATTTTTGACCAATATATATGAAGTGACGCTTCAAATGTGAACATCTTGAATAATTCGCGAAAAACAAATGGAATTCAAGAATGAACTATTGTGAATTAGGTAGAGGCAAAAAGCTAGTATTAATTAATACGGTAGATAGGTCGAGGTGAAAAATTAGCTTAGTTGAAAAACGAAAGAAAAAAAAGGACGGAGATAAAAGATGAAAAAAAAAAAGAACAAAAGAACAAAAGGGTTTCTGGATGGTGAGCGTCGTAAATTAGCTATTTACTTTAGGGTAGAAATGAAAAGTGTGGTGAGAGCCGAGAGGAAAAATCTAATGGGGCGAGCATTAAACCATTCTCGTAAAATTTTGTAAGAAGAAAACAAAACACACTTGAATTCTGGAAATAATTAAATTTTCTTAAAATTTGAAGCACTCGTGCCTGTGTGTGTATATGTGGGTGTGTTGCTATTTAGGTATTTAGGGGTGTCCTATATTATGTGAAAGTATACATTATCTGCTATCTGCTACCGTGGTGAGGCCTCATGCTCTGTGTAAAGTTATTCTTCGAATACGACGGACACATTTTTTCATGGTGTGATAGTTCAACTTAATTTAATCCCTCCTCCCACAGGCACCGTCTTCGTTTAGTTTTCTCACTCGCCCTTCGATCACGATCAAAAGATTTATTCGGCTGAAAATTATTTTTCACATTCTTCGACACAAATACAGGCCCGCCGACAGTTATAATGAAAAAAATCAATAGAACAACGATTGCCTTTCGTTTGTGAACGGTTTTTCTTCCTTCATTTTAAGCACACATAAGACAATTGCTTAGTCAAACTTTCGAAGTGGGCCAGTGTTGCACTTAGGGAGTGTACGGTTTTTATTTTTTGTGTATATATTTTGAGGGGAATCGTATAAATTCTTGCGTGTGGCGTCCGTTAAAAATCCTCATTCTTCTCCAAAGCGTTACACCCTCCATTAACTTTTAAGCAGCATCGATCCAGCCGTTTATATAAAATTATTCTCCAAGATAGGGATGAAGAAAAAAGGAGGAAGAAAGGTGTAGACTTATACAGTGAGGAGAAGAATCATATTTTTCGCAAAAAAAGAGGGACTCATCGAGCGATGTACGCTTTTGTAATCGATCTCGTGTGGAGGAATATCTTTTACGACAATTTCTACTTCCTGTGCGTGCACGGAGACCCAGTACTCAGCGGCGTACACTTTCAGTAAGAAGGTAATAACGTTTTTAAAAGTTGAAGACAGCACAAATTCATTTTATTCCATTGCCTAAACGCGTTGCCTCGCATTGTGACAAAGATGAAAGGCTTAAAGGGGGAGAAAAAAGCAGTCATCGGTGCTTAACATTGTCAACTTGTAGTCGTTGTTCAGCAGTCGAAGACTTAACAGAAGAGCCAGAAAAGTGGTGAAGGTGTATGAAAATTCGAAATGGAAGCAGATTTTAGAACCAGAGGGAATCAAATAGTGGGTGAGAGAGGCCGCTGTACATCCGCTGCGAAATGAAAAGAAAACAGTAAATAATGTGGGGGCAGATTTGTCGATTTCCGAGCTCATTGAAAAACAATACTCGTGGGCTCACTTTTTCAAAATAACGTTTTCCTCCACATAATTTCGATTTTTCTTCTCTGTACGTTTGCATTTCGCTTTCGATGAACTACGAGCACATTTGAATTTACAGAAACTTGCTGAAAAAATTTATCGATTCTCGGTCGTGAATTTGGAACTAAAATTTTCGGATTTGTGATGAATAATGTTTTCGATGAATTTGTTTTTCTGAGGTTGGAATGTTTGAGAATTATGGACTTTTTGAGGCATGAATGATTAAGGTATGAATGTGTTTGCTAAATATACTAAGCTGCTAATGTCTAATTTTGTACGAAATAAATCAGATAAAATAAATTTTATGGCTTTAGTTTCACAACCTCCGGAAAATTTCGTTAACATCCACCGAAATTCATATGTAAGTTCATAGAAATACTATAACAAACACCAGCTACAGCAACATCTACAACAAGCACGTATACACTGGTATACAAAATACTTCATATCTACTAATTAAATTCTTTTGAGTTAGGAATATTGTACGCCAGTGTTTATAAAAAAATACAAGTGGATTTTTTTTCACCAATCAAATTATTAGAAACTAGACATGTAGTCGTTGTAGCGCTGTCTATTGTCAAGACCCCAAACTACCTGTCATGTTTTCTCCATTATAATATATATGGTACAAACCATTACAAGGAAAACTAGTTAGAGAAAACAACCGGCTATAACACACAAAATGCCTGACCTTTGCAAAACTCCAATTACTTCTATGTAAAGGAAATATTTTTCCAGTGGTCACTTTTGTGCTTCTGAAAATTACCTGGTGATATTTTATTAGCCAGAGAGAGTAAAAATTAATGTCCTTATATGTATTGTTCGTGACTGGTACTGATCAGTTTACATTCACCATTATTTTATAAGCCCACATCCGTTATAAAACTCGATTATACTGTCTACAACATACAAATTTCACAGTCTCTTGGAATTTCTCATTGCCAGTTTCTAGTGTATATATATATATTTCATTTTTATGTTACCCTAGTATTGGCCTTAATTTTTGTTAGATAGTTATGAAATTTGGTACAAACATTAGTATCAAGCCAAAGACCAGACTTATTGATTTTGTTGTACACTGTATTTACATAACTTACATTTTTATTTTGATTTTGAGAGGAGTTAAGGTTTTAAACTGTAATTCCAGGTCTGTAGCCCTCTATGAAATTTAATATAATCAACTTTTTGTAAACCTTCTTTTTCTAACAAAGATACTGCTGTTTTATTTTTTATTTTTAAATGTTTAATCTTATATTAACCCTTATATGAGGACTCACCGGTATGAGGAAAAGGGGCTCGGACCCCTCGACAACAGTCCTTGCCCCAAAGGACAGGCAAATAATCACCTTGCGACGTTAAACACACTAAACACGTTTGATCGTAATTACTTGCAAGTACATGCAGGTAATGTACGAGTACCGAATTGTGACACAACGAAATGATATTACGATCTGTACACGAACCAGTCAGCCATCTCTTATCTCAGTAGGGGTTGATGTGACCTGGCCGCCTTTACAGATGTACGTATATGCTTACGTACGTGTCTTAGTGTGCGTGTAAATAAGCCGTATATAAACCACACAAATTGGCTCTAAAATTGCCAGTGTTCAGTCTGGTTCTGGCTTACCCGTACTTATGTACGAAATAGCTGAACACGCTTAAATTCTGTAGAATTTCTTTCTAGTGAGAATATCTCTCACAACAAGGTATTCCACAGTGGTGACCTCGATGTGATATTTGGCTACGTCGTGAGGTGTCCTTAGGCACGTTCCGCTTTTACAAAAATTGGCGCGGTGCGCTGGCAAGAAACTCGCTTGCTCAGCAAATTAAAAAATATTTTTTTGCAGACTAAGACACATTTTAGGTTGTCGAAGTGGAGTCTGCTGAAGTGAGAATTTATACCACTCTCTTTAAAATATATAAATGAAGAGAAACCAGACAGCAGACCTGGAGGAAGAAGGTTGGACTCATCCCCCAACCCCCCCAACTTCGACTAGACACTCCACAAATTTAACAAATCTGGAAGAAGGCCCTCAACACCCAGAATTAGCACGACTGGGAACTGCAACAAATAAAGAACAACTAGCAGTTAAAACATTGAGAAGTGGTCAAACTTTAAGCCAAAGTTCTGACCCAAAAACACCTGTCCTACAAACACAGGAGCCAGTTTTTTCGACCAGCAAGGAAAGAAGTGGTTCTGTGGAATATGCTTGTAATCAGAAAGACACAGCAATGGTCCCACCACCAACTGAAAACACACAACCATCACAGGGAGGTAGTAGTCAGCCACAGCTGACACCCGAAGTCTTGGCGCAGATTATGCAACTTTTGCAATTACAGCCAGGACAGAACCCCAACTTCTATAGATGAAGGATAGAGATCCCTGAATTTCTGCCCAATGAGGTAGACTTGTGGTTGACTCTATTGGAAGGCAGGTTCAAGACAGAGAACATAACTCTGAACCAGCGGTATCTCCACATCTGTGAAAGCATGCCCCCACAGATAATCCGCCACATTCCGGATATTATGGAATTCCCTTTGACAGAAAATGATAAATATGCCTGGTTTGTCAAGAAGATCAAGAATGTTTTTGAAAAAACGAAAACCAAATTATTGATGATGTGATGGGTGGTATGAAGATGGGGGACGACAAACCCTCAATCTTCATGGCAAAATTGAGGCAGAAGGCGGATAATATCGTAGCCCCTTCTGTCATAGGCAATCAATTTTGCAAACAACTACCACATAGTGTTGTGCAATGCCTAGCCGCTGTAGGTTCAACCGTGATAAATACATCCACAGACTTGGACTTCCTTGCAAAATCAGCAGATAATGCGCTAGAATATACCAGGTCAAAGCCTGTGGTAAGTGCAGTATCTGCAGAGACTGGTGAACTCGCTCAACTTAGAGCCCAAATAGCTCAGTTGACCGAGGAAGTAAAGAGGAACGAAAGCCAAAGCTCAACAAAACCCAATAGCAGCTGGCAACAACGATCTAAGTCAAGAAACAACAACAACAACAGTAGCAACAGCAAAGGACGACTGTCCCGGTCCAGAGACAGCAGATCAAGTTCCAATAACAGGGGTCAGAGTTCAACTCCCCTGAGAACATCATCACTCAAAAACCAGTCTTGAAATTAGGATGAAAAGAGTTGTTTCTTTCATAATAGGTTTGGCGCAGAGGCCACCAAATGCAACAATAGTTGCAAATGGTGGGGCAAATCCTATACCAAGGAGGTGTCAAACTAGAACAAGGGGCCATCTATGCGGCCAAAGACCCCTTGGAAAAACACTCATGCCGCCTGTTCATAAAGGACAGGACAAATAGGAGATGGTATTTGATAGACTCAGGTGCAGACTTGAGTATATTGCCAATAAGTAAAAACCAAAAAGTACTTCCTCCAAAATACTATCTCAGTACTGTGAATGGTCAAAATCTTCCAGCTTACGGACTTGAGACCAGCAAAGTCGACATCGGACTTAAGGAAAATATGACGTGGTCATTCAAGGTTGCTGATGTTCCAAACCCAATCCTGGGTGCAGATTTCCTTGCACATTATGGCCTAATCATTGACCTCAAAGAGGGCAAATTGATAGATAGGGAAACTAAAAATTGTGTGGATGGCAAAACGCATGCTTACAGACTGGACACAAATATATCCAGCTGTACAAAAGTCGACGGACAACTCTTACAGATCCTGTCTGACTATCCTGGAGTCACTCAACCATCAATTCGCAGGCATCCTACCTATAAACATGACACAGTTCATTACATAGAGACCAAAGGACCGCCTTGCAATGCTAGAGCACGAAGGTTACTGCCTGACAAACTCAAAGTGTCACAGGAGTACTTCCATCACATCATCGAGGAGGGTGTATGTCGCCCCTCAAAAAGCTCATGGAGCTCCCCTATCCACATGACCAAAAAAGCAAGTGGAGAGTGGCAAATTGTTGGAGACTACATGGCCTTAAATGCCAAAACAGCTCCTGATCACTATCCAGTCCCCAATATAATGGACTTCAACGCGAATATGGAGGGTAAAACAATGTTCACCAAAATTGACATCAACTGGGCGTTCTACCAAATTCCTATGGCTGACCAGGACGTACCAAAGACAGTGGTTATAACCCCCTTTGGACTATTCGAATACCTTCGAATGCCATTTGGACTTTGCAACTCAGCACAAACTTTCCAGAGATTTATCAATGGACTGTTTAGGAGATTGCCATTTGCATATGCATACTTGGATGATATCTGCATTTGCTCTGAAGGCGGTGAGCAACAGCACGAGGAGAATGTAAGAGCCGTTGTACAGAGTATACACGCTGCTGGACTTACTATCAACGTAGGTAAAAGCTTATATGCACAGACTGAAATTGACTTCCTCGGCTACAAAGTCTCGACCGAAGGAATTTTCCCCTTGAAGACCAAAGTAGAGCCAATTTCTATAGACGTTGCTTGAAGAATGCAGCAGCTGAACAAAGTAAGCTGTTTGCACTAATTAAGACAAGCAAAATGAAAGATAAGACTCCACTCGGATGGAATGAAGAAGCCAAACAGGCCTTTGAGAAAATCAAAGATACACTGGCAAATGCAACTCTATTGGCTCATCCAGACGAAAGTCTGCCGTTATGCGTGAGTACCGATGCCTCTGATTTTGCTATTGGTGCAACCCTGTACCAACTTTACAAAGACAACAAGAAATTATCGCTAACTTTCTTCTCAAGGAAGCTCTCAAAAACAGAAAAGAACTATAGCACATACGATAGGGAATTGCTCGGAATTTTTGCTCCGTTGAAGCATTTCAGGCACTAATTAGAGGGTAGATGTTTTTCTGTGTATATTGACCATAAACCCCTAACATACGCCTTCGCACGGCCACCTGGACATCGGGGAATTTGAACTCTCTGATGTTAAGGAAGCCACAGTTTAAACATCCGCTGCCCCCTCACTCCCGTCATCATCCCTACGCCCAAACTAAAAACCGACCACTGAGGTGTAGGGGAGATGACAGTCGGGCAAATTACCTGGCCCAAATGCATGCCCGTAGGGAATCCTACAAATGTATCGGGGCTGTGGTAGGTAGCGCCTTGACAAAATGGGAGGCCGACCAGAGGTGGAAGTAAAAACCTGCATGTCCCCCCAGGCCTTGCGCATTTTGATCATTTTTGTGGCACAAACACTGGAGGGGAGTAGCTGTGGGGGCTCACTGGTATGAGGAAAAGGGGCTCGGACCCCTTGACAACAGTCACCGCCCCAAAGGGCAGGCAAATAATTGTCCTTGCGACGTTAAACACACTAAACACGTTCGATCGTAATTACCTGCAAGTACATACAGGTAATGTACGAGTACCAAATCGTGACACAACGAAACAATGTCACAATCCGTACACGAACTGGTCAGCCATCTCTTATCTCGGTAGGGGATGATGCAACCTGGCTGCCCTCACAGACGTACGTATATTCTTACGTACGTGTCTTAGTGTGCTTGTAAATAAGCCGTATATAAACCACCCAAATTGGCTCTAAAATCGCCAGTGTTCAGTCTGGTTCTGGCTTACCCGTACTTATGTACGAAGTGGCTGAACCCGCTTAAATTCTGTAGAATTTCCTTCTGGTGAGAATATCTCTCACGACAAGGTATTCCACACCTTACAAATTTGCCTAAAAAGCGTTCTTCATTTTCATGAAATTGGGAGATAGTAACACAGACTTATTACAGCTACATTGAGACATGGAATTGTAATTTAACTATAATACCTACCTTTAAAAATATAAGTGATGAGCCACGAGACACTTCTTCCAAAAACAAGCAAACTAGTTATCTCAAGTAAAATCGATAATTCCGAAAAGATTAAAATCAATAATGATTCATCAGCATAATATGCTTGGATAAGTCTATTCAGTATTTTTAACAATAAGTTATCAAAAATCGGCAAACAAACAGGAACAAACTAATAAGAAGGTACATGCAAAAGGATTTTCAAGAAAAAATACATCACTAGTAATCGGCAAATACGAAAAAAAAAAGACCTCCTTCAAAAAGTTAAAAATATTCGATAACTTAAGATAAATTTTCAATGGAACGGTCCAAAAGCAGTGCTTATTAGTGGTAGTGAAGACATCAGCCGCAACCCCTTTCGAAATTAATACAATACAATGTCTCGGGTTTCGCAAAGTTGAAAACCCTACAGTGTTCGAATAAGATTCGAGAAAAAAATTAACACAACCCTGAGAGGACACTACTGGAAAGTATTTATTTTTTTTACAAATACTTGGCGGTTGACATTGGCATTATCCCAAATTTAAAACATTTTTTTCAATGTAATGACTCGCAGTCGTTTTGAAACGGAATCACACAATTGGTTTTTCAAAACACAAAAAATAATTCTTCAACATAATATAATTAGTTCAATTTATTGTATAGTAAGTATACACGCAAATACTTTCAACATAAGAGAACAAAATTCTGATTTTGGAAATTGGGAAATAGAAATAGCTTTTTGTTTTCATCAAAACAATAGAATAATTGATAAATTTTCTTTTCTAATACCTCATATTATAGCATACATGAATTTATGTACTTTATTTTTGGTCGTCGATGTTCATTTTTGGCTTTCCTTTTCAGTTCGCTATTGAAATTTACTCATTTCCTTCATATTTTTATTTATTTTTTCTAAGTATTTTTCATATGCCATTCGCAAAGCAGAAAGACTGGAAGGATCATAACAGTAAAAACAGCTTACTATAAAAAAGGAAATCTGAATGCTACGAATTTTCATCCGAATAATCAGGAATATGGTTTTTGAACATCGAAAGTTTCGAAATTATTCAAGGGTCGCTGTAACAGAAGTCTATAAAAAAACGCTTATAACTGATACGTCATTTCACTAACAAAATAAAATACAAAAATTTCTTTCCTCATTCATTCTTATAAAAACGTATTACTTTCTCCCCTTGATATTTTCGGCAATAAAATTTGAGCATACAGGGAGAGCCACCCATTTTAGTAATTTTGCATTCCATTTTTCAATTTATAGACGAACTCGAAGAAAACTGAGAAATGAAAATTGATAATTCCGCTGAGAAATCATGACATTTTTTCTGGTACCTAACTTTATAAAGCTTTTTTTAAATTTCCACATGGACAAAAGGCCAAAAACAATATTACACACTGCCGAATATTTATAAATTGAAGAAAGAATTTCTTTTGTGATATTTCGTTAACAAATGTTTGTAATAATTATTATTTTTTGAAAGATACCTTTAGTTCAAGAAGTACGTGAAAAATTCAACAAAAATTTTAATATCCTCATTTTTTCCATTACTAAAATTGAGAAAACTATGGAAGTTAAAAAACTTAGTCCAGAATTGAAACAAAATTTTGAAGATGAAACGCGTGGTTAAATCGCAAATACATTTTTCCAGGGGTACCTCGACAAAATTCAAAGCAGCAAAAATTCATATTTTTCTACTTTTTTGTTGATTTAAATAAAACAAAAAGGAAAAAAAATTCTTTGAAAAATAATGAAACAAATACAACTTTTATAAATGAAAATAAAATTTCAAGCGATCAGTTATTTTTTTAAGGTGGAAATTTTTGAAACCGAAAATTTTTAGAACAGACGAGATCACGGACCTCTAACTACCAGATGCTGCACTATATAATTTGTATAGTATTCAATAAAAAAAAACGGGAGGTAAATAGTGATGAAATATTTATTCAGAATTTTTCAAGAGTAAAATATATTTATTGTTGCACTTAAAAAAATTCAACAGTTTTTCTGATAGTATTACTAATATTTCCAAATTTTAAATTATATTCCACTGAAATTTATTAAAAGTTTTAACGTCAATGAATATGAACTTCTCTTTTTATACATTCGAAAGTATTGCTGTAAGTATAGGTAGTAAAGCAATTTGAAGCCATGAAAAGGGTATTGCTCAGCCATCTCAAACACTGCACAGAATTTACGCTAGCCCGTATTGAACTAGTTGCGAATTTGGTTTGAATTTTATAACCTATATTAAGATGTATATATCAACATTTGATAGCGTCTATAATGTTCAGAATGTGGAACCTGGATGCTATATAATCTGTTGGAAATATTTGATGAACAAACAAATGTAACTGACCATAAAAGTCGATCATTGCGTGTATTATAGTGTGAAAAGGGTTTAATTTTGAAAATCCAGAAAGAGTAAAAATGTTAATATTTATCCCTTGTGTTTCAAAATACAATATATTTTCCCTTGATAACATTATTATGCACGAAACTCGAAAGTTGCCACCAAGTTTTCATTCATTACTGAATGTCGTAAAAATGACTTGGATGGAGTGGTAATAGTGGTCTTCATGATGTGGAGAAATTTCTTTACTGTCGACTCTGGGTTGTTTGTTCCAAATTTCAATCTATAAATTGAGTAATCTGTCGTTAATAAACTCGGAAGCGAAGTATTAGTATAATCAGCATTTTCGTTGAAGGCAAGTAAAGAGATTCAGTATTTCCTTTTGATCGATTCGAAATAAAATTGAATTATTGAATAGAAAGCAACTAGGCTACTTGGATTTACATGTCGCTTAGAAAAAAGGGAACACTCGTAGTCATAACAGAAAATTTATCCCCTATTTGATATAAACGCTGGATTCTATTTTTCCATTACCACTTCACAAGATTTCATTTAAGCCGCCATTTTTGCGAAATAATGCAAAAAAGATATTGCTTCGAAGCGTATGTATATGGCGTATCTAAAAAAATAAATTGCGAATACACAGTCATATAACAACGAGCTGTATGAAAAAAGTATCTAAATCCATGCGGTATATATGAGAAAAATAAAAAAAAGAGGAAAAATAACGTTTTTTAGTCATGCTCTCACCAACAAAGCTATATTTTTATTATACTTATATGTAGGTAGGTACATACTTTTTCTTCTACAGCAAATGTTTTGAGACGTCTCCAACATTCCAGGTAAATGTTCTTTTTTGATAAAATCCCTTAATAAAAT